>JAQZBX010031048.1:0-26510 GCA_029593785.1 Cabassous unicinctus
TTCATTATAAAAAATACAACAAAATGTAATTTCAATGATATAGTAAGACAATATGCATTAAGGTGTGACAGTTTGAAGCTGAGTGGATCCCAGAAAATCATGTCCTCAAGGCTAATCCATTCCTGTGCCTGTGGGATCCTTTTGATAGGATCGCTTCAGTTGAGGGCCTCTGATTGGATGGCAGGACCCAGGGTGGGTCTTGGTCCTCTTGCTGGAGTCCTTTATAAATGGAGACACACAAGGGAAAAGTGGCAGAGACAGAGATAAGAAACCAGAAGCTCAGAGAAACCAGAAACCACAGATGGAGCACCCAGAAGCTGAAGCAATGAAACACAGAAAAGAAGCAGATGCCTCTATGTGCCTTGCCATGTGGAAGGAGTCCAGGATTGCCAGCAGCCAACCTTCAGTGAGAAGCATCTCTGATGATGCCTTGATTTGGACATTTTCACACCTTCAAAACTGTAAGCTTTTAACCTAATAAATTCCTATTATAAAAGCCAATACATTTCTAGTACATTGCTCCCAGCAGCTTTTAGCAAACTAAAATATAAGGTTTTCAATAAATACTCAGAATTCTAGCCCCAGGCAGAGTGCCCAATGAAGATCCTGGGCAGATAGGGGGCAGTAAGAGGACACTAGGTACAGAAGAGGTATAAGAAAATGATGGTAAAAGGATGAGAAGGCATTAACCTTTCCTTCTATATCATGGCTCTGCCATTCAAGGAAATGGAAGATGAAGTATAACCAAATCCCGAGTAATAGTAGAGTCATATGGAAGGGCTTTACTGTGCCTGCTTATATCAAAAACTTACATGAGAAATGCCACTACAGCAACAAAGAAATATCTAGAGAACAACAATGAACTATTTTTAAAAATCCACTACTTGCCAATTGGCCACAATACTGGCATAAGACACTTCAGGGTGTTGTTCTCTCATAGGGACTTTGAACAACTACTAAAAATTGACAGAGTCATCTTCCTCAAACTCCAGAAAATAGTTAAAGGGTTGCAGTAACTGGGCAAGAAATGAATCCAGAAATCACAGCTTAAAAAACAGTAAGAGAAGTTCAAGGCACCCTTGCTGGCCCATCTCCTATCCACTGCCCCATGCAGTGTGGAGCCAACAGGTGCTCCCATTATAGGGCTCTGTTCCAGAGGGAGCAGAGTAACCCCTATGCGCATACAGGGGGGAGGGGGGAGGGAGGTAACATGAACGTCTGTGCCAATCTATCAGGGGGCAGCATGAAAAACTGAAAAAGGAAGTTTGTGTCTGTCTTGCCCTCCAAGAACTTGCCCCTGTGGGCAGAAGAAGCTTGCTGACACCTACAGCAGTATAAGTCAAAGTGGCATGGGCCAAAGGATTAGCAGCTTTAAGACATACAACAGAGCACCCATGAGAGGGGTGGAAGTCTATTTCATAGGGAGGAAAGGGGACATTCAAATCCCCATCAAGGAAATTCCTAAGGCCACAAGTAAGCACAAGCACTGGTGAAGATACAGGCTCAGAAAAGATGGAGAGGACCCTGCACTTCACTTTCATCTCAAGCTGATCTTCACAGAAGGGCTAACCTCTGAAGAAGAAAAACAGCCAATGCAGACACAATTTGCGAAGACTATGAAAGGTGTTTTTGCTTTGATTGGTATGTTTTTGCTAGCTCCTGGACTCAAGGAAATCTCTGTCATATCACTAGCTGGATACAAAATAAAGGAAAAGAGAGTTCAGGGACTAAATCCCAGAGTTAACGCATTAAAATATTAAAATGTACAGTGTGCAACAAAGATTACAAGACAATCAAAGAAAAAAGAATTGACCATTCAACTGAAAGAACTGAAAGATAACAGGAAAAGAATGAATAATATGAGAATCTCAACAAAGAGATAAAAAATTAAAAAGGAATGAAACAAAAATACTAGAATTGACCACCACAATAACTGAAATAAAAAATCCCCTAGAGGGGCTCAACAGCAGATTAGAGCAGGCAGAAGAAAGAATGAGTGATTTCAAGCACAAGACAATTGAAATGATTCAGGCTGAGGAGCAGAAAGAAAAAAAGAATAGAAAAGAGAATAGAGCCTAAGAGATCTGTGGAACAGCATCAAGTATACAAATATATGCATTATGGGAGTCTGAGAAAGAGTAGAAAGGGGCAGAACAAATTTTCAAAGAAATAATGGCAGAAAACTTCCCAAATTTAAAGAAAGGCATGAACAACAACAACACAACACAACAAACCCCAAACAGGATGAACTCAAAGAAAATCACACCCAGACACATAGTACTCAAACTGTCCAATGCCAAGGAAAGGAGAGACTTCTGAAAGTAGAGAAAAACAATGTGTTAGGAACAAAGGAGCCCCCATAAGATTTCTCTTCAGAAACTGGAGAACCAATGTCTTATCAGAAACCATGGAGGCAAGAAGGCAGTGGGATAAATTATTTAAATTACTTAAAGAAAACTATTACTAGGTGTATTAGTCAGCCAAAGGGGTGCTAATGTGAAATACCAAAAACTGGTTGGTCGTTATAAAGGGTATTTATTTGGGGTAGAAGTCCACAGTTACCAAGCCATAAAGCATTCAGTTTCTTCTCTCACCACAGTCCATTGTCACGTGTTAGAGCAAGACAGCTGCCGGCGTTTGCCAGGGTTCAGGCTTCTGGGGTTCCTCTCTTCCCGGGGCTGCGTTTCTCTCTGGGCTTAGCTCCTGTTTCCTCCACAAGGTCAGCTGTAGGTGATCAGACAAATGGCTTGCTTCTCTTCTCCTGGGGCCTTCTTTCCAACAGCAAAACTGCTTCTCAAAAGACTGCTTCAACTCTGCTCTTTGCCTTGCCTTTGATACTCGATTCCCCACCAAGCAAAGGGGTGGGGCTCAATGCCCTAATCATAACCTAATCATGCCCAGATTAACAGATCAGTTTACAAGCATGATCCAATTATATTTTTGGAATTCATAATTATATCAAATTGGCCAACAGTTACACTAGGCAAGAATTTTATCCAATGAGACATTCTTTCAAAAATGAGGGAGCAATGAAGACATTCCCAGATAAACAAAAGTCGAGGGAGTTCATCACCACTAGACCTGCCCAACAAGCAGTACAAAAGGGAGGTCTTCAGACAAAAAGGAAAGGACACTAGACAATGGATTGAAATGGCATAAAGAAATGAAGACCTCCAGTAAAGTTAACCCATATGGGTAATTATAAATGCCAGTAATATTGTATGGGATTTTTTTGTATGTAACCCCACTTTTTACTTCTTACAGGTTCTAAAATGAAAAGGCATAAAAAGTAACAATCGTAACAAATGTTCCACACCAATGCAAGGTGTTAATAATAGGGTGATATATGGGAATCCTGTATTTTATGCATGACTGTTCATTAAACCCACAACTTCTACAATAAATAAATGAAACAATGTTAAAGCTATGGTTTGGGACACACAACATATAAAGTTATATCTGTAACAAGTACAACCAAAGGTAGGAAAACAGAAGGTATAGGAACAGAAGTTGGCAGAATGGATCAAAAAGCAGACACCCAACTATAATCTGTTAACAGAGACTCTAATTCAAAGACACAAGTAGGTTGAAAGGGAAAGCATTCCAAAAAATATATACCATGCAAATAGTAACCAAGAGAGACCTGGGGTAGCTATACTAATATTAAATAAAATTTGAGTCAAAAACTGTTATGAAGGACAAAGAAGGTCACAATATACTGATAAATGTACCAATTAAACATGAAGACATATAAATTATAAATAAATGCACTGAATAGCAGAGCCCCTAAATATATGAAGCAAATATTGACAGATTTGAAAAAAAGAAATAGACTGTTCTATATTAACAGTAGACTTCAATACAACACTTTCAATAATGGATAGACATCTAGACAGAAGTTGTATAAGGAAATAAAAAGCTTGAACAACACTATAAAGCAACTAGACCTAAAAGTCATATACACAGAAGACTTCACCTAACAGTAAGAGAACACACATTCTTGTCTAGCATACCTAGATCATTCACCAGAATATACCATATATTAGGTCACAAAATGAGTCTTAATAAAATTAAAAATATTGAACTCAAACAATGGATATTTTCTGACCACATGGAATAAGGCTACAAATCAATTTTCTGACAACTGAAGATTCACAAATACAGGCATACTTCACAGATATTATGCGTTTAGTTTCAGGCTACTGCAATGAGGCAAGTATCACAATAAAGTGACTCAAATGAATTTTTTGGTTCCCAGTGCACTATAAAATTATGTTTACAGTATACACACATTATGTCTAAAAAAATAATGTATGTACCTTAATTAAAAAATACTTTCTTGATAAAAAATGGTAACCATCATCTGAGCCTTCAGCGAGTCATAATCTTTTAGCTGGTGGAGGCTCTTGCCTCAACGTGTATGGCTGCTGACTGATCAGGGTGGCAGTTGCTGAAGGCTGGGGTGGCTGTGGCAATTTCTTAAAATAAGACAAAAATGAAGTTTGCTGCAATGATTGACTCTTCTTCTCACAAAAGATTTCTCTGTAGCATGCAATGCTGTTTGCTAGCATTTTACCCACAGTAGAACTTCTTTCAAAACTGGAGGCAATCCTCTCAAATCCTGCTGCTACCTTATCAACTAAATTTATGTAATATCCTAAATCCTTTGTTGTCATTTCAACAGTATTCACAGCATCTTCACCAGCAGAAGATTCCATCTCAAGAAACCACCTTCTTTCTCATTGATAAGAAGCAACTCCTCATCCCTTTAAGTTTATCATGAGATTACAGCAATTCAGTCACCTCTTCAGGCTCCACTCCTAATTCTAGTTCTCTTGCTGTTTCTATACATCTGCAGCTACTTCCTCCACTGAAGTCTTAACCCCCTCGAAGTCATCCATGAAAGCCGGAATCAATTTCTTCCAAACTCCTATTAATATTGGTATTTTGACCTCCTCCCATCAATCAATACTCTTAATGGCATCTAGAATGATGAATACTTTTCAGAAGGTTTTCAATTCATTTTACCCAGACCCATCAAAGGAGTCACTATCTATGGAAGCTATAGCAATATGAAATGTATTTCTTCAAATATAAGTCTTGAAAGCCAAAATGACTCCTTGATTCCTGCATAGACAGCAGAAGAGATATGGTGTTTGCAGGCATGAAAACAACATTCATCTCATTGTACATCTCAGTCAGAGCTCTTGGGTGACTAGGGCCATTGTCAATGGGCAGTATTTTTTTTGGGGGGGGGGTGCAATAATACTTTCTTGAGCAGTAGGTCTCAAGAATGGGCTTAAAATTTTCAGTAAACCATGTTGTAAACAAATGCACTGTCATCCAGTCTTTGTTGTTCCATCTATAGAACACAGACAGAATAGATCTAGCATCATACTTAAGGCTCCTGGGATTTTCAGAATGGTAAACAAGTACTGGCTTCAACTTAAAGTCACCAGCTGCTTTAGCCCCTAACAAGAGAGCTAACTCATTTGAAGCTCGGAAACCAGGCATTGGCTTTTCTCTAGCTAGGAAATCCTAGATGGCATCTTTTCCCAATAGAAGGCTGTTTCATCTACACTGAAAATCTGTTAGTGTAGCCACCTTCATCAATTAATTATCTTAGCTAGATCTTCTGGATAACTTGCTGCAGCTTCTACATCACCACTTGCTGCTTCACCTTGCATGTTGATGTTATAGAGACGGCTGCTTACCTTAAAACTCATGAACCAATCTCTGCTAGCTTCAAACTTTTCTTCAGCAGCTTCCTCACCTCTCTAATTCTTTAAAGAATTGAAGAGAAAGGGGTTTGCTCTGGATTAGGTTTGGCTTAATGTGCCTAGTTTGATCCTCTATCCAGACCACTAAAGCTTTCTCCATACCAACAATAAGGCTGTTCTCCTTTATCATTCATATGTTCATTGGAGGAGCGCTTTTCATTTCCTTCAAGAATTTTTCCTTTGCATTCACAACTTGGCTAACTGGTGCAAGAGGCCTAGCTTTTGGCCCATCTCGGCTTTTGACATGCCTTTCTCACTAAAATTAATCATTTTAGCTTTTGACTTAAAGTGAGAGACAGGCAATTCTTCTTTCACTTGAACACTTAGAGGCCATTGTAGTTATTAACTGGCCTAGTTCCAATATTGTTGTCTCAGGGAATAGGGAGGCCTGAGGAGAGGAAGAGAGATGGGGGGAACGGCCAGTCGGTATAGTCAGAACGCACACAACATTTACCGATTAAGTTTGCCATCCTATATTGGCACAGTTCGTGGCACCCCAAAACAATTATAACGGTAACATTAAAGATCACTGATCACAAATTACCATAATAGATATAATAATAATGAAAAGTTTGAAATATTGTGAGAATTACTAAACTGTAACATAGAGACACAAAGTGAGCACATGCTATTGGAAAAATGGCGCCATAGACTTGTTCGACGTAGGGTTGCCACAAACCTTCAATTTATAAATAAATGCAGTATCTCCGAAATGCAAGGTAGTGAAGCGCAATAAAATGAGGTATGCCTATGCAAAGCTACAGTAATCATAATAACATGGTACTGCCACAAGGACAGACATATAGACAAATGGAATCAAACTGATAATTCAGAAATAGATCCTCACCATCTATGGCCAATTGATAATTTAATATTTTAATGTATTATTTTTGGAATTTATAGACTCTGAAGTGTCCATTCCTTAAGCCTGTATTCACCTAGTGTTATGACAGAGCTTTCATTGAATGCCAGAAGCTAACAAAAAAAAAGAAGGCAAAAAAGAAAACAACTTTCACAGTCTTTACATACTGACCTGTGAGTGTGTGTTCTCCTTCAAAGTTTATCCATACAATGAGTTTAGAGAATAGCTCAAGGTCAAAGCATAGGGGCTTCTCTCATCCTTTCTGCACATATATCTTGTCTTGGGCAGGCATGTGTGACCCTAGGAATTCCCTTGTTTACAAAAATATGAATGTCCCCTCTTCCCTGGGAAACAGTTTCCTCACAGTCCTGGACACTGCACTATATGACATACAGCCAGCAATCCCTTGCCCCAGAGAGCACAATTTGACTGCTCCCAACAGTGTAGGTAGTAGAGTTCTGTGAACTTCCTTCTACATGCAGGGCAACTTCTGGGATGACAATTCTGGTAACAAATGTCCTGGTTCAGTCCCTCGGGCGACCACAGGAGAAACTGGACCAGACATACATGTTCTCAGTATATACATGAGTATTACTCTACTCCCTCCAGAACCAGGACCATGTTGCCACAGAGGAACATGGGCCAGTTCCACACTGAACAAGTAAGGGGTTGGGGGAGAAGCCAGCCAGGACTCCACAAGATCCTACCACTTTTAAGTAACCTTTTTCTCTTTTTTAAGATTTATTTATTTTTTTATTTTATTTATCCCCCCCTTGCTGCTTGTGCTACTGTGTCCATTCACTGCGTGTCTTCTCTGTGTCTGCTTATCTCCCCCTTGCTGTGAGGTCTTGCCGCATCAGCCCACGGAGCCGCGCGAGCCGGCCTGCCCTCACAAGGAGGCGACGGGAAGCGAACCCCGGGCCTCTCATATGGTAAACGGGTGCTCTATCCATTGCGCCACACCCGCTTCCTGCCGTGAGGTTGCTGCATCAGCCCACCACACCGCTCAGGCCGGCGTGCCCTCACAAGGAGGCCTCGGGACGCGAACCCGGGCCTCCCATATGGTAAACGGGGGCTCTATCCACTGAGCCACACCCGCTTCCCAGTAACCTTTTTCTTGATTTGGGTTCATACTGTTAGTGAAATCCTTTCACTGTTTTCTGGAGCTCTGAGAAGGATGTTTCTGCCAGTTCCCTCTGATTGTTCAAAGCTTCTCACTCTACCATCTTGATTAGGACGGGGCCAAGTTATCCACCCCACTTCTCTTGGCCATCTTTTCTCTTTTTTTAAAGTTTGATATAAGCATATAATTTTTAACAGAAGATTTAAAATTGTATAGTAAATTAATATACCAAAGTACACATTCTTTCTTTTTAGTTTCTCCTACAGTTCTAAATGTTGTCCTAATACTTAGTTCTCTCTACCTTCTTAGAATCTGTACCAAGTCTATGGTAATTATACTATGTATTAATTATTTATTACCACCTGCAAGCTCATGGTTACAGAGAGAGCTTTAATTTGCCTGGCATGCCTTAAAGTCACATTGTTAGGTAACTGTATTAGTTTTCCACAGAGATTCCAATGTAAAGTACCAGAAAAGGGTTGACTTTTATAATGAGGATTTTATTTAGGGTAAAAGCTTACAGTTTCAAGGCTATGAAATGTCCAAATCAAAGCAGCATCAGAGATGCTTTCTCATCAAAGTTAGCTACTAGTGATCCTGAGGTCCCTGCCACGAGGCAAACATGGCCACTGATTTCTGCCAAGGTCCCTGCCTTCCCCTCCAGAATCTACTATCTCCCAGAGCTCAGCTGTGGGCAACCAGGAATAGAGCTTGTCTCTTTCCAAGCCTCCTTTCTCAGTCTCAGCTGCTCTGCTTTCTTCCCAAGTTCAGCTATGGGTTATCAGGCATATGGCTCATCTCTTCAGCCTTGAGTTGATCCATGGACCCAGTCTCTTGGAGGCTTCATGCTTAAGCTTTGGCTGCTAGCAATCCTCGAGTCCTCTCTCACAGAGAGACCCTCACAGGGTAAAAAATGGTGGCTTCCTTTCTCTGGGTCTCTCTCTCTGTGTCTCGGTTTATATAAAGCTCCAGTAAGAAGGTGGAGACCCAACCTGGGACACACCTCACTGACGTAGTCCAATCAAAAGGGCCCCACAGCCACAGGAATGGATTAGTTCAA
The DNA here is from genome assembly GCA_029593785.1 of Cabassous unicinctus. Taxonomy (NCBI): domain Eukaryota; kingdom Metazoa; phylum Chordata; class Mammalia; order Cingulata; family Chlamyphoridae; genus Cabassous; species Cabassous unicinctus. The sequence goes on from JAQZBX010031048.1 coordinate 8,826, forward strand.
GAATATACTCTTTTTCTTTTTGGGATTCATAAAAGAACTCCAAACTGTCACAGTAACATTCCTGCCTTATTATTTATAACTTTGCTTAGGAAAGCAATTCAAAAGTCAATTCATTAAAATATATGCTCTAGCTTGGGTTCCTCCAACTCCATAGTTCTTTACTCTCATTCATCCCATTAAAACTCATAACCTAAAGTTTCTAACTGATAAAAGGTGTAACTTAATCAGAAAGAAAAAATCATTCCAACAATTATAACAAGGAATCCAGAAGCACTCAAGACTCACGCATTTCTATGAACAGCTGCCTCTTCTCTGCCATGGTCTTCCGCTTGTTCCCACTTTCCTCAATCATCCTAGAGACAAAAAAAGATACAATAAATTGTGTAATTTGACAATTCAACCAGGTGCTTTCCATTCTCTTGTGAAAAGGTATAGGAAGCCAAATTGCACATATACAAATTAAGACAGTATCAATAAAAATAAAGTGGAAGCCTGATACAGAAAAAGATAATACACCACTGTGCCTTTATTTGATAGCTTCTGAAATGTTAAAACATCAATTCTTAACAAGCTAGTACATTTGCTTCCTGTGCTGAAAATATGGGGCTTTGTCTTATTTCTAGCTTTGGCTATTTTCTCTACATAGTCCAGGATTAGTTTAGACACAGTTTCCCATATCACTACTTTTTTACACACTACTAAATATAATTTAGAAAATACATACAATGAAAGGCTGCAATAAAGAAAATAAGAATAGTTAGCTTATACATGAACTATGTAAATAAAATATTCTATTTTTATATTAAAACAAATATTAAACAAAAAGGTATCATTCCCAAACGCAAAGAGCTCCTAAATGTAACTTTTCATTAACAGGGTAATAGTTTATGCTGACAATTATGCCAGTCATTTTATTACATTCTACACGCATTATTTCATTTAATCCTCACAACTATCCTATTGCTGATATTATTTTCATTATTATCCCCATTTTATAGATTAGGAAACAGATGCCTAGAAAAGATAATTAACTTGCCTAAGGGCATACAACTCAGAAGTAGTAAGTGGATTCTAACCCTTACATTAAAATTCTTACATAATTGTTGCTTGTAGATGCATGGTTTTGCCTGAAAAGCTAGAACACAAATAGCCCGTTACATGGACTCTGTTAATGCAAAATTCATAACAATTTCAGCTAGAGATTGCCTTACTCTATAAAAATTATTTAGACAAATAGCATTAAGCCACATAATTCCCCTAAGTTGGTTAAACTGTTGTAAATCAACCCGTTATATGTTAGAAACACAAATTAAATGACTACATGAATAACATATTTATTAAAGCAAGTTGTCTGCAAAAATTTAGTTATATCAAAAGTTAAAAATCTGAATATATTCCTTAACTTTCTGCAATTAATATTTTGATAATTAAGATAGCCCTTTCCTAAGTTATTGAAAGTAAAGCTTCAACACACATAGTAGTTACTTAACAATATACCCCCAAGGTGAATGATATACTGTACCCCCTATATAACACCTTTTCTCAAAGTAGAATCCAAGAATGCCTGGAGATGCCTAAATTTCTCATGACAATTTTTTAAATTTTGTTTTCATTTCTAGATTAATCCTGAGAAAAATTAATAGAAACTTTCTGGATCATCTGGAAGATTATAAGGAGTGCATGCAAATTCAGAGCCCACATCTGCATATGTGATTACATGAGGCAGTGGTGGCAAGAAATCACCTAAAGCAGAGGTCAGCAACTCTAGAAAATGGGCCAGGATTGATGTGACACTGTTTTTGCAAATAAAAGTTTTATTGGAACAGCCCATTCATTTACATACAGACTATGACTACTTTCATGCTACAATGCAAAGTTGAGTAGTTGCTACAGAGATCATCTGGCCCTCAAAGCTTAAAATATATACTACCTGGTCCTTTAAGAAAATGTTTGCCAAACTAACCCAAAGCTATGTAATTAATATAGTATTATTACTCACGTCTGGCTGCAATTAGGTTAACATGTCCCTACTGTATCAAAATGACAAACAACCTTCACACACTGACTTGCTCTGTAGTTCCATTAATAGAAGTTTATTCTTAGGCAAAACTTTAATCAAAGATACATTGCTCATTGCTAAAATGGCATAAAAATTATACATACTTCCCATAGTCACTCATCTGACAAATACTGAGCATGTCATATGTGCCAGGCATGGCTAGAGATATAGGGAATATAACAGAAGTGAATAAGAGATATAAATTCCCCAGCATCATGTTGCTGACATTCTTGTGGGAGGATTTAATGAAGTCATTCATTTAGGCGGTGCCTAGACTAAGGCAAGCACAGGACAAATGGTAGCTGCTTTTCTTCTTCTAGTTATTATTATTACCACACAGGGAGTTTGTAAATCTGGTAGGAGGGAGGAAGCAGGTGTGGCTCAATCGATAGAGCTCCCATTTACCATATGGGAGGCCCCGGGTTCGCTTCCCGGGGCCTCCTTGTGAGGGCAGGCCAGCCCGCGCGGCGCGGTGGGCTGATGCAGCAAGACCTCGCAGCAAGGGGGAGATAAGCAGACACAGAAAAAACACACAGAAAATGGACACAGCAAACACAAGCAGCAAGGGGGGGATAAATAAATAAATAAATAAATCTTTAAAAATAAATAAATAAATAAATGAATAAATCTGTTAAGGGGAATATGCATTTGATCATTAAGGAGCCTATGATAGACATTATTTCATTTAGTGTATTTTCTTTTTTAAAAGGTCCTTGAACTTTCTGAAACAAATAAAGCACAAAGTAGTCCTTTAGAAATTTAATTATCTAAACTGATAAAAGATGGTATCTTCAAGTCAGGAAGACAAATCTGTCAATCATAAATCAAACAGCACATAAAAACACACATCAGAGCAACCTGATACCAAATGAAATAGTCATCACATTGATAACTCTATAATGTACACACAGACTTTTTAAAAATCCATTTTAGAAACTAGTTTTTAATTTTGTGTTATTGTTGTTAAAACTACCTGATTAAAAATATATATTGGAGTTGTACTATATGCATATTTAAATAATACAAATTCAACTACTTGCACTCAGTAAAGAAAGCATGAGGGTTGTTTAAATAAAATGGGTGATTCAACATGATGATCACCTGCCCCAGAAGAGTGTGAGGAAGGATGTGAATCTGCTGCGCCCTATCCAGTCTCAGTTCCCTCTGGCATCTGTCAGAGTAATTATCCCCAGGCTGATCTAAGGGCATATTCCTTCCTTCCATCCTTCAAAATTATCCAGCCTATGAGGAACCATGAATATCTCATGGGAAAAGACAATCAAAATATGCTAAGGACAAGATGACAAAGATTTCGAAATAATCTGACAAATACTTGAAAGCAGGTATTAAAAAATGCTTGAATGAGCAATCGTGAACATGCTTAAAACAAGTTAAAATATTAAGTGCCAGCAAATAAATAGAAGATATAAAGAAGAACCAAATGGAACTTTTAGAAGTAAAGTATGCTAAAATATCTATGAACTCGGGGGGAAAAAACCTCACTGGTCAGACACAACAGCAGAATGGAAATGGCAAAGGAACGAGTTGGTGAACTTGAAGACAGAGCAATAAAAATTATCTAGTGTGAACAAAAGAAGAAAAAGGAGATTTTTTAAAATATTAATCAGAATCCCAGAAGGGAAAAAAAAGAATGAGTGTGAAGACATAATGGCTGAAAACTTCCCAAGTTTGCAGAAGACCTACATCGACAAATTCAAGAAACTGAGCAAATTCCAAACAAGTCAAAGCCACATCATAATCATAACACTTAAAAGAAATCAGAGAAAAAGAACACATTATCTACAGGACAAAGATCAGCAAGTTTTTTTCTTAAAGGGCCAAATAGTAAATATTTTAGACTTGAAGAACACATGGTCTCTGTTACAACCACTCAATACTGCCATTGTAGCATGAAAGCAGCCACAGACAAGATACAGACAAATGGGTATGGCTTCGTTCCCATAAAACTTTATTTAGAAAAATAAACAGGCATCAGCCCATGGGTCTTAGTTTGCCTACCCCTGTGGTGATGGTTCATATCATGTTATCAACTTGGATAGATTATGATGTCCAGTTGTTTGGTCAAGCAAGCACTGGCCTGACTTACTCTGAGAGTACTTCAGGAATTTAAATCATTAGTTGATTGCATCTACGTCTGATTATGTCTACTATCAACAAAGGAGACTGCTTTATGCAATGAAAGAAGTCTTACCCAATGAGTCAAAGGACTTAAAGGGAGTACTAATTATTTCAGCAGTCATAAATGAAAAATTTCTATATCTACTTCAGCCAGCTTGCATCTCCTGGCTAATTCATCACCTTCATTGATTTCCCAACTTGTAGCTTCTCCTAGGAAATTCAATGTCACCAAGTTCCCAACTTGTGGCCTGCTCTAAGGAATTTGTACTTTCCAATCCCCATGGTCACATGAGCCAATTCCTACAATAAATCTCTTAATATTTATATATAAATACACTTACATGTGCGCACACACACATACACACTGTCAGTTCTTTCCCTCCTACATGGGAACAGTGAAATGAATGGCTGGATTTCTCATCAGAAACTATGGATGCCAGAAGACAGTGAAACATTTTTAAAGTGCTGAAGAAAGATTATCAAACCAGGATTCTATATCCAAAGGATATATCCTTCTAGAATGAAAGAAAACTAAGAGAATATATGCAACAGACATGTTCCAAATGAATTGCTAAAGGAAGTTCTTCAGAAAGAAGGGAAATTATATCAGAAGGAAGCCTGAAGGAAATTATATCAGAAGGAAAGCTTTGGATAACAGAAGGGTTACAACTGGGGCAGGAGAGGATCATTGGTGGGGGGTGTCAGGAAGGGGGGATGCATGGCAAGAAGTTCACCTGACATACATAAAAGGTATATAAAATTGTTCAAATGCTCACGGGGCATGATCACAGTGGGTGGAGAACCACTCAATAAATGAGAGAATACTGAATTCCCATCCTGGAGAGCTCTGCCATATTCTCCAAGGGAGTAGCAACAGTCCCCCAAGTGCAGGGGCAGTGTCTGGCAAAGGAGGATGATTCTCTGATGGGCTCTTGTTATTTATGATTAGCCTTATAAGTCTTTGCTCTTGAAATTGAAACTTAGCCTATTGTTATGGGGTGCCTAAGGGTTGCCTCCTGAGAGCCTCTTTGTTGCTCAAATGTGGCCTCTCTCTAAGCCAAACTCAACATATGAATGCATTACCTTCCTCCCAGTGTGGGACATGACTCCCGGAGATGAGCCTCCCTGGCAACGAGGGATTACTAACAAGTGCCAACGAGCAATACAACTGGAAAAAGACCTCGAATAAAAGGGGGAAAAGGTAAAGACAAATGAGTTCATATGGCTAAGAGACTTCACAGTGAGTCGGGAGGTCATCCCAGAGGTAACACTTATGCACATCTCAATAGGACCTCATAGGCTTCCAAGGTGGATATCACCCCAAACAGAGGGGCTCCTGAGGGCTCTGGAGACACCCAGGTCCTATATCAGGGCAGATAGCCCCAGAGTTTCGTGCCTTACCAGTGGGCCCTACTTTGGAATCCTTGCTCCTGAGAGTGACAGTTGGACCCAAATATGTCTTCCCTGCATATGGTCCATGTGTCCCTTCTATTCAAACATATATGTGGTGCTAGAGTTTGTAGGTGTACTTCCAGAGACCAGAGTCTTTGGGCTGTCCATGTGCCAGCTGGGCCCGGAATCTCAGTGGAGCTGCAACTCCTACTTTACAGCTCAATGGACTCACCCTGGACACCTGGTGGGGAGATGATGATGGACAATGGCCATCCCAGGGAATGGAGAGAGTCTGCAGCTGCAGGCAGGATAATCCCATCCATCTTATCCATGGGCTATAAGCCCCCTCTCACTTGGAGGTGGAGTGGACATCACCATCTCAGACTCTTCAGGATTGGGGAAAGAGCTGTGGACTGGAGTGGACTTGTGGTATTCTGTTATAGACAAATTGTGATTCACGCAAGGGAGGTAACTGCAGCACTGATGTGGAGTCAGTGGCCACCGGATGCTTTGGGGGCAGGGAGAGGGAAAAGCAGTTGTAATACAGGGGCTTTTTTGGGACTTGGGACTTATCCTGGGTGGCACTGCAAGACAGATATAGACCGTTTTATATCATCATATAACATGCAGAACTGTGTGGGAAAGAGTGTGATCTACAGTGTGAACTATGGTCCATGCTTAGTAAGCAAGGCCCCATGATGTGTATATCTATTGCAGGTGATGTGCCACTCTAGTGAAGGATGTTTATGTGGGAGGTTGTGGGAGCGGTGGGAGGTGGGGCATATGGGAATCCCTACAATTTTTGTATAACATTTGTGTAATCTAAGTATCTTTTGGAAAAAAAAAAAAAAAATTATTAAAAAAAAAAAGATGGAAACCTGAAACACTGGGAATGAAGGAACAGCAATAGAAGTAGTATTAGAAGAAAAAACATCAACTCTACATAATCTCTACCAGAAAACAGAAAAGAGCACATCTCAATTCATTTTACAAGGCTAGTAATATACTGATACCAAAACCATACAAAGATATTACAAAAACAAAAAACACTAACAACCAAAATCCCTTTGCAAAAGTCCTCAACAACCAAACAAGAACAAATCTTCAACAAAATAGTAGAAATCTCACTCAGCAATATATAAAAACCCCAGCAGCAATTAGGGTTTATTCCAGGAATGCAAGGCCAAATAAACATTAAAAAATTCATCAATATAATCCATCATATTAATAATCTAAAGAAAAAAAGCCCACATGATTATATCAGATACAGAAAGAGCATCTGACAAAATACAATATCCATTCATAATGATAAACTCTAAGCAAACCAGGATTGAAAAAGGAACTTTCTCAAACTGATAAAGGGCATCTATTTTAGAAAGCCTACAGCTAACATCACACTTAGTGGTGACAGACTGAATGTTTTCCCCCCAATATTGGTAACAGACAAGAATATGAATTCCCACCACTCCTACTGAACATTATAACGGAAGTCTTAGCCAGAAAAATAAGTTAAGGAGATGAATAAAAGGCATGCAGTTGGAAAAGGAAAATCTAAAACTATCCCTATTTGCAGACAGTATGATAATAGAAAATCCAAAGAAATCTATTTAAAAAGCTCCCAGAACTAAAAAGTGAGCTTAACAAAGTCACAAGACACAAAGTCAACACATAAAATTCAATCATATTTCTATATGCTAGCACTGCACAACTGTAAACCGATTTTTTAAAAATAACATTTACAGAATCTTCAACAAAAAGTAAATACTTATGTGTATATTTAATAAAATACATACAGGATCTGAATTTGGAAACTACAAAACACTGATGGAAGGAATCAAGAAGACCTACCTAAACAGGTCTTCTACCTGTCAATCCATCTAATCAGATGGTCTAACCAAATGGTCTAATCAGATGGTCTGATCAAAATCCCAGAAGATTATCTGTAGATATAGACAAGATGATTATTAATTTTATATGGAAGAACAACAGTACTAGAACAGCTAGCTAAAACAATTTTTAAAAATAAAAATAAAGTTGAAGGAATCACATTACTCCAATTTAAGAATATAAAGCTACAGTAATCAACATGGCACGGAATTGACAAAGGAATAGACACACAGATAAATGAAACAGAATAGAGTCCAGAATAAACCCACATGAATACAGCCATTTGATTTTTTTAATTTGCAAAAGAAATTTAATGAAAAAAGGATAGTCTTGGTGTGGGAATAACTAGTTACCCATATGCTAAAAAAAAAAATGAGCCTTCAACCTATAACTCATGCCACGTATTAGTCAGGGTTCTCTAGGGAAACAGAACCAACAGGAGATAGATATAGATATATATAGATATAGATATATAGATATATATCTATATATATAGGGTGGGTGGGTAGATGGGTGTGTATATATAGAGAGAGGAGAGCGAGAGAGAGAATGTAAATTTTATGAGTTTTTTTAATAGATTGGCTCATGCAAGTCCAAATTCCATAGGGCAGGCTACAAGCTGGGAATTTCAATGGAGGTTTTCAATAAATTCCCCAACAGAAGCTGGCTGGCTGAAGTAGAGATGGAAATTTTCTCTTCTGACTGCTGAAATCATCACTTCTCCTTTTAAGGCCTTCAACTGACTGGATGAGGCATCTCTCGTTGTAGGTGATTTCCTCAGTTTGTAGAATCATGATTGTAGGTGTAATCAGCCATAGATGCAATCAACTTACTGATGATTTAAAACCATGAAATATCCTTATAGCAACAATCAAGCCAGTGTTTGCTTGACCAAACAACTGGACACAATAACCTGGCCAAGTTGTTTGGTCAAGACATGAACTTAGCTATCACATAACATATATAAAAATTAAAAATGGATCACAGTGTAAATGTAAAATGTATAACTATAACACTTTTAGAAGAAAACATAGGAGAAAGTCTTCGTGACCTGGGACATAAAACAACCATTAAAAAAAACTGATAAACTGGACTTCACTAAAATTAAAACTGTTCTATGAAAGACCAGATCAAAAATGAAAAGACAAGGTAGACTAGGAAAAATATTTTTGAAAATCACATATCTGACGAAGGACTTGTATCCAGAAATACATATATAAAAACACAATAATAAGAAAACAACCCAATTAAAAAAAAAAAATAGGCAAAAAATTTGATTAGGAACTTCATCAAAGAAGATATACAGATGGCAAATTAGCATATGGAAAAATGTTGAACATTATTAGTCATTAGGTAAATGCTTATGAAGTTCTGCAACACACTTATTAGAATAGCTAAAAAAAATTTTAGCTGATAATATCAAGTGCTGACAAAAATAGGGAGCAAGTGGAACTCATGCATTGCTGGCAGGAATGAAAAACGGTATAACCACTATGCAACACAGTTTAGCAGTTTCTTATAAAGTTAACATGTATTTACCATATGACCCAGCAATCCCACTCCTTGGTATTTACTCTAGAAAAATAAAAACTTACGTTCTTACAAAAACCTGTACATGAATGTTCATAGCAACTCTATTCATAATTGCCAAAAATTGGAAATAACCCACATGTTCATTCAAGTGAATGGATACACACACTGGTATATCCATATGATAAAATACTACTCAGTAATAAAAAGGAACAAATTATTGATACACACTACTTGAATGAATCTCAAAGGCATTACACTGACTTGATGAAAAGATTATCTCAAAAGCTCACACAGTATATGGATCTATAGAAAAACGACATTCTGGAAAAGACAAAACTACAGTGATGGAGAAGAGATCAATGGTTTCCAGGTAGTGTGGGAAGGAGGAGGGCATACCTATAAAGGGATAACACAAAGGCATTTTATGGCGGGTGATGAACTGTGCCAATTCCTAACTGTTGTGGTGGTAACATGAATTAATACAGGAGTTAAAATGCACAAAACAGTACAAAAGGGAGAAAGTGAATTTTACCACATAATAATTTATTTAATAAAATGAGGAGAAAAAAAAAAAAACAAAGCCTCTCTTGCCTCAGATGGGATAATTCGTGCTTCAGAGTTCCCCAAGGTAACAAGCTGAGGCTAGAATTCAGGCAAACACACCGTTTTGTCTAAACCAGTTGTTCTAAAAATTTATCATGCATCAATATCACATAGAAGACTTATTAAAATACAGATTGGTGGGAGCTACCCTCAGAATTTCTGATTCAGTAAGTCTAGAGTGGGCCCAAAAATTCACATTTATAATAAGGTCCCAATTGGTGCTGCTGCTGCTGGTCCAGGAAGCAGACTTTAAGAACCACTGGTCTAGATTTGTTCCTATGCCCTACCCTGGCTTTTCAAACCTCATTCCCTTACAGATTTCACCTGAGAGCACTATCTCAAGAAATTACTTCCACAAGAATCCCTATTTCAGGCTCGCCTAAGGTACCCTACATAAAACAGAGTATGATTAAAATTTTGAAAAGAAATACATAAGCATGTTTTCATATGCTTCATATGCAGAGAAAATCTTGGAAAGAATGTACAAGAAGAAGTTGTTAACAAGGCTTTCTTCCAGGAAGTGAACTGGAATTGGGATACGGGCAGATGGCTATATAGAAATATTCACCTGTCATTTTAGACCTTCCTATATTCTGTTTCTACCACTGTCATTATTTTTATAATAAAAAGCTAATTTAACTTAAAAAAACAAAAACAAAAAAAATGGGTCACTGTCACGTTAACATAAAAATGGCACATTAATAAATTCCCCCAAAACATTCAGTGACTTATTTTTTTTTAACAGTTTAAATGTCTTCTTTCTTGTGGTGATGATTTTACAGCTTCCTAATACAGCTTAGAGGGAAAAACTGAACCAGAAAGATAATCTGTTAAACTAAACAAGATCACCTTCCAACAGTTTCACAACATTTCAGATATTTTCACCTTGATAGATAAAAATGACCAAATCACCATGATGAAGTTAAAACTTAATCCAGATTTAAAAACATAAACTAAGTAAGACGGTTGAAATAAAGTTGAGGTCCTTGCAAATATGCCTCTATTGGTAGTGAAACTGTCAAGATTTGCAAAATCAAAAGAGAAAATTATTTTTCAAGAAAGAATGATTGCATCTGCTTAGTGATATGATCATAGCACAGCAGCATATCTCTGGAAGACTATTAGTGATTTACCATACCGATTGCCTCTGAGGAAAGGAAATAGACGCTGAAGACAGGGTAAGAGGAAGTTTCAGGTTTTTTGTTTTTTTTAACCACACATCCTTCTAAATTTTAAACTTTGTGACTTTAGAATCTTTTATGATTTTTAAAAATCAGTTTAGTTTAACTCAAATTCAAGGAACTTCTGGTAAAGGTGACTGAGTTAAAACAGACACAAAACCTCCCGACCACTACTACCTACTGTTCTAACACCCAACACAATGAAATTAAGGAACACTGGAGGATAATAAAACAAATCAAGAACCAAAATAACATAATTCAAGAATAAGTAAGACAATTAAAGTAAAGAACATAAAATAAAGAACTTTAATGGTTATATATCAACTCTTGTTGAAAATCATAAGCTCACTACTTATAGTGACTGGGAGACTAAATTCCTTGATGATGGAACCTCATACATCACCTGCCCTGATAAACTCTGATTTGACTAAATATTGTAAAGCTCTAATGCACTATGCCAAAGACTATTCCCATCAGGTGAAAAAAGCCTTCCAACTTTCTTCCACTTGATGAGGACTTATCACATGCTTTAGAGCCTGGAGACTGAGTCTTCTGGAAATGACACCAATGAAAAACTGCCCTTGAGTCTCATTGGAAAGGACTCTGCCAAGTACTGCTTACCACTCACCTCAGTCCAACTTCAAGCTCTTGAATCGTGGGTTCACATCTCTCAACAAAAGACTCCTCCAGCTTCCTGGAATTGTAAATCTACTGGTGATCTTAAAGTAAGAGTGACCAGGGACCTCTGCTCCCCAGAAGTAGGCAACACTACAAAGTAGACAGATTTCCCAAGACCACAGATCAAGCAGCCTTCCTAACACTAGGATTACCTTTCCTTATGATACTCTCCTATTCCCTACCTATGCTTGAAAACATAATTTAGTTGTTAGGATTTCACAGGCAAATAGTTTCAGCAAGAAATCTAATTGAATTCCAGTTCTGTGATAACAAACCCAAGTCTATTCTTGACTTCAGAGACCATTTGGTCTACCCGATTACTAATTTCTCTCTCGTTCCAAACACTGCAGTTTATTTAATCAAACCACAACAATAATTGCATATCAAGTACAAATAGAGACTCCAGGTCCCCTTTACCCAGGTTTGAACTTTACTTTAAATATAACTAATCTAGAAAATGATTCATATATCTTAACAGAACTAGGAAACCTTTCTGTAGTAGAGCACATGCCTCCACAACTACAAATTATCTTAATGCATGTCCAATTCAGGCTCAAAACCTCAAATGTGAGAAAAATTTTAAAGGTAAATACACTCTGGCCAACTATTTGTTTGTACTTCCAATGCCACAGATCCAAGGTTACTAAGAACAAATGATAATATTCCCAGCAATGAATCTATAAACAACACTAGCCTGGCTAGAATTACATGTGCTCCAACATGGCTATGTTTTTTGTTTTTAATTGCAAAGATTCTGAGAGAATACCCCATTTGCCTGGGCAATGAATTGTCTTAAGAGTTGGCAAGTGACTGGACAATGTACACTTGGTCTCCACTCTGCCCCTTTATCTACATATAATAAACAAGAAAATGAGTACTGGACTACTCCTTCAAATTTACATAATCGAGTAAGACAAAGTAAAACAGGCCTGGGGACATCCGTGATTTAGGATTTGCTTCCTTTGGCAGGTCTCTTCTCCCTTGGCTGGGAATTAATCTTAATGAAGCTATGATTAGAAATGTATCTGCATACTTCAGGAAGACGGCAGACTAGTAAGACACAGGAATCTCTTCTTCAGAAAAATAGCTAAAGGACAGGCTGAAACAGCCCCGAAAAAGATCTTCTAGGGTTTAGGACAGCAGGTGAAGGCTGCACACGACCGAGCGGAGAGAAGGACAAAAGAGGTAAAATAACGACAGAACCATAAGTTGGAACCAGCAGCGCCTGCTGCTGCCAACACCCTCCCCCACACTAAAGACACTTTAAAATTTTTAGACCTCTGGGCCTACCACTACAGACAAAAGGGGGCTCCAGGGATCTACCACCTCAGGAAAGGGGAGAGAGAGGGACACAGCCTCAGGCTGACTCAGCTTCTGATCCACAAATTTGGTCTGCTGTATCCCACAAGCCCTTCCAGGCCAGGTGAGACCACGCAGTGGTTTGTCCTGGGAGCCGGCGAAGGACTGGAGAAATCCGACCCTCGCAATCTCCCTCTCTTCTGGCCTGGACTGATTGTTGAGGACTCCCCAGGAAAGGGGAGAGAGAGGGACACAGCCTAAGGCTGACTCAGACAGATTTTGTCTGCTGTGTCCCAAGAGCCCTTCCAGGCCGGGTGGGGCTGTGCCATTGTTGGCCTTGGAGCCTGCAAGGTGCTAAAAATATACAAACCTCCCAATCTCCTTCTCTACTAACAGGGACTGATTGTTGAGGACTCACAGGGGAGTAGAAATATTTTGAGCCAGGGAAAGGGAGGGGGCTGCCAGAGAAGGCTGGAGAACTGTCTCAAAGAAACTTTAATTACAAGGCTCCTAGCCTCCAGACAGGAAGCTCTATCACATTGTTCTGGTCGGTGTTGCAACAAATACACTCTGACCAGGCATTGAATTAAGAGCTGTCAAAGAGCGCCAACTCCTGGCAGAAAAAGGAAGTGCACACAAGAAAATTAAAAATAAGGAGAGGCTTTTTCTGGCCTCTAGAGCCTCCCCGCCCAAGGCCCTAGGAAGTGACTCTACAACCAATTACTGGGTCCACCACCCACTTTTGAGCAAACAGAAAGACAATCCTAACAATCCAGGACCAGCCAAAAAGAAAACAGCGTGGTAATTCAAAGCCTCCTGCCAAGAAATCCCTACAAAAGAGAAAGAGATTGAACATCTGAGTAAACTACATCCTAACCAGATGCCTAAACATCAGCAAAAAATTACAAGGCATACTGAAAAAATAGAAGACAAAGCTAAGGAAAGGGAATACATCAAAGTCTCAGAAGAGATGCAGAATTTGAGAGAACTAATCAGCGAGATGAGCACAAATTGTGAACAATAAATTAATGAGTTCAAAGACAATATAGTTAAAGAGATAAATGACATCAAGACACTGAGTGAATGCAAGAATTTGAAATCCTGAACAGAAAAGTAACAGAGCTTGTGGGAATGAAAGATACAATAGGTGAGATCAAAAACACATTTGAGGCATACAACAGCAGACTCGAAATGACAGAAGAAAGAATAAGTGATACAGAAGACAGAGCAGCTAAAATTGAAGAGAGAAAAGAATAGAAAGAGAAAAGAATGGAAAAAATTGAGCAGGGGATCAGAGAGTTGAATGACAACACAAAACGCAACAAAATATGTGTCATGGGAGTTCCAGAAGGAGAAGAGAAGGGAAAAGGGGCAGAAAGAGTATATGAGGAAATAATACCTGAAAATTTCCCAACTCTCAAGAAAGAAATGAACTTACATGTCCAAGAAGCACACCGTACCCCAATCAGAATAAATCCAAATAGACCTACTCTAAGACACATATTACTCAGAATGTCAAATGTCAAAGATAGGAAATTCTCAGAGCAGCAAGAGAGAAGCAAATGATCACGAACAAGGGACGTCCAGTAAGACTTAGTGCAGATTTCTCTTCAGACGATGGAGGCGAGAAGACAGTGGTATGATACAATTAGGAAACTGAAAGAGAAAAACTGCCAGCTGAGAATTCTTTATCCAGCAAAACTGTCCTTCAAATATAAAGGTGAGCATAAAATATTCACAAACAAACAGAAACTAAGAGAGTTTGCAAAAAAGAATCCACCTGTGCAGGAAATATTAAAGGAAGACTTAGAACCTGAAAGAAAAAGGAGAGAGGCTTGGAGGAGAGTATAGAAGAAAGAATAGCAGAAAGGATAACCAAAAGAGTAAAAAGAGAGACAAAAACAAGATGACAAATGAAAACCAAAAAATAAAATGGAGGAAGTAAATAGTGCATTTACAGTAATATCATTGAATGTGAATGGATTAAACTCCTCAATCAAAAGATACAGGCTCATAGAATGGATAAAAAAAACATGAGCCATCCATATACTGCTTACAAGAAACTCACCTTAGACCCAGGGATACAAACCAGCTGAAAGTGAAAGGCTGAAAAAAGATACACCCTGCGAACTGTAACCAGAAAAGAGCAGAGGTAGCTATACTAATATCAGACAAAACAGACAGTAAATGTAAAAAAGTTATAAGAGATACAGAAGGCCATTATATATTACTAAAAGGGACAATCCACCAGGAAGATATAACATATCTACGCACCTAACCAGGATAGCCCAAAATATATGAGACAAACTCTGGCAAAACTGAAGGGAGAAATAGACATTTCTACAATAATCGTTGGAGACTTCAACACCCCACTCACATCATTAGATAGAACAACTAGACAGAAGATAAACAAGGAAACAGAGAACTTGAACAATATTTGAACAATATGATAAACAAGTTAGACCAAACAGACATATACAGAACACTGCACCCAAACTCAGCAGGTTATACATTCTTCTCAAGTACCCATGGATCTTTCTCCAGGACAGACCACATGTTAGGTCACAATGCAGCTCTCAATAAATATAAAAAGATTGAAATTATACAAAGCACCTTGGCAGATCATAATGGAATGAAACTAGAACCAGTAATAGACAGGAAAAAAGTAAATTTGCAAATGTGTGGAGACTGAACAACACACTCCTAAATGAACGGTGGGTCAAAGAAGAAATTGCAAGTGAAATCAGTAAATATATTGAGATAAATGAAAACGAGAACATAACGTATCAAAACTTATGGGATACAGCGAAGGCAGTCCTGAGAGAGAAATTTATAGCCCTAAATGCCTATATTAAAAAACAAGAAAGGGCTAAACTCAAAGATTTAACTGAACAAATAGAGAAACTAGAAGAGCAAACCAATCCCAAAGCAAGCAGAAGGAAAGAAATAATAAAGATTAGAGCAGAAATAAATGAAAATGAGAACAGGAAAAACAATAGAGAAAATCAACAAAACCAAAAGCTGGTTCTTTGAGAAGATCAATACAATTGACAAACCCCTCGCTAGACCAACAAAGAAAAAAGGAGAGAAGATGCAAATAAATACAATCAGAAATGAAAGGGGGGAAGTTACAAATGACCTCACAGAAATAAAAAGAATCTTAAGAGGATATTATGAGAAACTCTATGCCAACAAATTAGACAACCTAGATGAAATGGACAAATTACTAGAAACGCACAACCAACCTACACTGACGCTACAAGAAATACAAGAACTTAACAAATCAATCATATTTAAGGAGGTTGAATCCATCATGAAAAATCTCCCAGCAAAGAAAAGTCCAGGACCAAGTGGCTTCACAGGTGAATTCTACCAAGCATTTAGAAAAGAATTAACACCAATCCTGTTTAAACTCTTCCAAAAAATTGAACAGGAGGGAAAATTACCCAACACATTTTATGAAGCCAACATCACCCTAACACCAAAGCCAGATAAAGATTCTACAAGAAAAGAAAATTACAGACCAATCTCTTTAATGAACATAGATGCAAAAATTCTCAACAAAATACTTGCAAATCAAATCCAACAGCATATCAAAAGACTTATACATCTCAACCAAGTGGGATTTATTCCTGGGATGCTAGGCTGGTTCAACATAAGAAAATCAATCAAAGTGATACACCACATTAACAAATTGAAGGGAAAAAAACCACATGATCATCTCAATAGATGCAGAAAAGATATTCAACAAAACCCAGCATCCTTTTTTGATAAAACACTTCAAAAGATAGGAATAAAAGGAAAATTCCTTAATATGATAAAAGGCATATATGAAAAACCCACAGCCAACATCACACACAATGGGGAAAGCTTCAGAGCTTTCCCTCTAAGATAGGGAAGAAGACAAGGATGCCCACTGTCACCATTGTTATTCAATATTGTACTAGAAGTTCTAGCTAGGGCAATTAGAGAAGACAAAAAAATTAAAGGCATCCAAATAGGAAAAGAGGAAGTAAAACTCTCACTGTTTGCGGATGACATCATCCTGTACTTAGAAAATCCTGAAGTATCCACGACAAAGCTACTTGAACTAATAAATGAGTTCAGCAAAGTGGCAGGATACAAGATCAACACGCAAAAATCAGTAATGTTTTTGTACACTAGTACTGAACAACCTGAGGAGGAAATCAAGAGGAAAATTCCATTTTCAATAGCAACAAAAAGACTCAAATACCTAGGAGTTAATTTAACCAAAGAAGTACAGGACCTATGTGCAGAAAACTACAAAACAATGGTAAAAGAAATTTTATAAAAGGCCTAAACAAATGAAAGGCATTCCATGTTTATGGACTAGAAGAATAAATATCATGAAGATGTCAACCTTAGCCAAACTGATTTATAGATTCAATGCAATACCAATCAAAATCTCAACAGCTTACTTTACAGAATTAGAGATGGCAATTACCAAATTCACCTGGAAGGGTAAGTGCACCCAAATAGCCTAAAGCATTCTAAAAAAGAAGAGCAACATGAAAGGAATGTCACTGCCGACCTTGAAACATATTACAAAGCTACAGTGGTCAAAACAGCATGGTACTGGAATAGAGACACATCGATCAGTGGAATAGAATTGAGAACCCAGAAATAAACCCTCACCTATACAGTCAACTGGTTTTTGACAAACCTACCAAGATCATGCTAACACAAAAAAAGTCTCTTCAACAAATGGTGTTGGGAGAAGTGGATATCTATAACCAAAAGAATGAAAGAGGACCCCTATCTCATCCCCTATACAAGAATCAACTCAAAATGGATCAAAGACCTAAATATAAAAGCCAGAACCATAAAACTACTAGAAAAAAATGTAGGGAAACATCTTCAAGACCTTGTAGTAGGTGGTGGTTTCTTGGACCT
>JAQZBX010031049.1:0-26510 GCA_029593785.1 Cabassous unicinctus
AACCAAAAGGAAGTAGAAAGAAGGAAATAACAAAGATTCGAGCAGAACTAAATGAAATAGAGAATAAGAAAGCACTAGAAACAATAAACAAAACCAAAAGCTGGTTCTTCAAGAATATCAATAAAATTGACAAACCCTTAGCCAGACTAACAAGGAAAAAGAGAGAACAGATGCAAATTCACAAAATAAGGAATGAGCAAGGGGATATCACTACTGACCCCACAGAAATAAAGAGTATCATAAGAGGATACTTTGAAAAATTATATGCCAACAAGAATGATACTTTAGAGGAAATGGACAAGTTTCTAGAAACTCACATACAACCTACATTGATGAAAGAAGAAATTGATGAACTCCACAGTCCAATTACAAGTAAAGAGATACACTCAGTCATCAAAAACCTCCCAACTAAGGAGAGCCCGGGACCAGATGGCTTCACAGCTGAATTCTACCAAACATCCCAGAGAGCTAACATCAATTCTCCTTAAGTTCTTCCAAATAATAGAAGTAGAAGGGATATTGCCTAACTCATTTTACGATGCCAAAATTACACTAATACCAAAACCAAAGAAAGATACCATAAGAAAGGAAAATTACAAACCAATTTCTCTAATGAACCTAGATGCTAAAATCCTCAACAAAATACTTGCTAATCGCATTCAACAATATATCAAAAGGATTATACACCATGACCAAGTGGGTTTCATCCCGGATATGCAAGAATGGTTCAATATAAGTAAATCAATCAATGTAATACACCACATAAACAGATTGAATGAAAAAAATCACATGATCATCTCTATAGATGCAGAAAAAGCATTCAACAAAATACAGCACTCTTTCCTGATAAAAATACTACAAAAGACAGGAATAGTACGAAACTTTCTGAATATGATAAAGGGTATATATGAAAAACCCAAAGCCAACATCATTTTCAATGGTGAAATCCTAAAAGCCTTCCCTCTGAGATCAGGAACAAGACAAGGATGCCCTCTATCACCACTCTTATTTAACATTGTCTTAGAAGTACTTGCCCAAGCACTGAGGTAAGAAAAGGACGTAAAAGGCATGCAGATTGGAAAGGAAGAATCGAAAATTTCATTATTCGCAGACGACATGATCCTATACATAGAAAGCCCTGAGAATTCTACAACAAAGCTTCTAGAACTTATAAATGACTTCAGTAATGTTGCAGGCTACAAGATCAATGCTCAAAAATGAGTAGCATTTCTGTACACCAATAACGAGCAATCTGAGGAGGAAATCAAGAAAAAAATACCATTTACAATAGTAACTAAAGAATCAAATACCTAGGAATAAATTTAACTAAAGATTTAAAGGACTTACATACAGAAAACTACACAACACTGTTAAAGGAAATCAAAGAAGACTTAAATAAATGGAAAAATATTCCCTGTTCATGGATAGGAAGACTAAACATCATCAAGATGTCTATCCAACCCAAACTAATCTACAGATTTAATGCAATCCCAATAAAAATCAACACTGTATTTTTTAAGGAATTGGAAAAACTAACCACAAAATATATTTGGAGAGGTAAGAGGTCCCGAATTGCCAAAGACATATTGAAAAAGAAAAATGAAGTTGGAGGTATCACATTACCTGACTTTAAAACATACTACAAAGCTACAGTGATCAAAACAGCATGGTATTGGCACAAGGATAGACCTACTGACCAATGGAAGCGAATCAAGAGTTCTGTTATAGATCCTCGCATATATCGTCATCTGATATTCGACAAGGCCACCAAGCCCACTCAGTTGGGAGAGAATGGCCTCTTTAACAAATGGTGCTTGGAGAACTGGATATCCATATCCAAAAGAATGAGAGAAGAATACCATCTCACACCTTATAAAAAAACCAACTCCAGATGGATCAAAGATCTAAATATAAGAGCCAAAACCATAAAGACCCTGGAAGATAATGTAGGGAAGCATCTACAGGATCTTGTAATAGGAAATGGTTTCATGAACTTCACACCCAAAGCGTGAGCAGCAAAAGAAAAAACAGATAAATGGGATTTCATCAAAATTAAAAACGTCTGCACCTCAAAGGATTTATAAGAAAATAAAAAGGCAGCCTACCCAATGGAGGAAAATATTTGGCCATCATATATCTGATAGGAGACTAATATCCTGCATATATAAAGAAATCCTACACCTCGAAAATAAAAAGACAAACAACCCATTTAAAAAATGCCAAGTGACCTGAAAAGACACTTCTCCAAGGAAGAAATATAAATGGCTAAAAAGCACATGAAAAAATGCTCGACATTGCTAGCTATTAGGGAAATGCAAATCAAAGCCACAATGAGATACCATCTTACACCAATCAGAATGGCGGCTATTAAAAAAACAGCAGAATATAAGTGTTGGAGAGGATGTGGAGGAATGGGAACCCTCATCCACATGGGATTGTGGAATGGTCCAGCTGGTGGGATTGTGGAATGGCCCAGCGACTGTGGAGGACACTTTGGCGGTTCCTCAGAAAACTAACAATAGGTCTTCTGTATGATCCAGTGATTCCACTGCTGGGTATATACCCAGAAGAATTGAAAGCAAAGACAAGAACAGATACATGCACCCCAATGTTCATAGCGGCATTGTTCACAATTGCCAAAAGTTGGAATCAGCCCTGGTGCCCATTGACAGATGAATGGATAAACAAAATGGGGTACATACATACAATGGAATATTACTCAGCTGTAAGAAGGAATAAGGTGCTAACACACGGAATAACATGGATGAATCTTGAAGACCTTATGTTGAGTGAAGCAAGCCAGGCATTGAAGGATGAACAGTATATGACCTCACTGATTTGAATTGAGGAAAGTGAGCAGTCTCTGAGAACCATTGTCTGAAAGGTAGGTTAACAAGGGAGAAGAAGAGAAGAGTAGGTTGTGAGCCATCACCCATATGGACATAATCTTTGGTAAAGTGATAGAGTATAGTTGCATATTGAAGGATAGGACAGGTGGGTAGTGATATTCCTGGGTTTGGCGGTGCAGGGTTGACAGGTGGGTAGATTATGAAGGGTAGGTTAGAATACCCAGGGCATGTAACTATGAATCTTGTCATCCAATGAGTCAAGACAGGGGAGTGTCATGTGCCCCAGGGTGATGGGGAGGAAGGAACAGAAAAGATCACACAGGGGGTATTTAGTGGTCATGGGAAATGTTTTTCATTACCTTACAGTAATGGACACAGGACATGGTAAATATCATCAAAAATTATTAAACTGTACCATCTAAATTGTAAACTATCCTGTAAACTATTGACAATGTTTAGTAGCTATGTTTCACTATCTGTATAACAGTTATAACAATGCTGCTATCCACAAAAAATAAATAAATAAATAAAATAAAGGTTTTAATATGGGCTGAGGTAAGGGGAAGGAGGTTGGGTATATGAGAGTCTCCAGTGTTCTGTGTATGACTTTGCTGTGACCTAAAACTTCTTTGAAAATTAAATGAAAATTTGGGAGACACTGGGGAATGAGAGGGGAAAGGTGCCACGGTACACACTGGACACCCCATAATGCAGTGATAAAAGGAAAAATAATAATAATAATAATAATTTTTTGTTTGTTTTTTCACATTTTTTGAATGTCCTAATCCATTAATTATATTTTATTTTTAGTTTTTTTTCTGAGTTTCCATGTATTTTATCTCTTGCATTTAAGCTTATCATTATTATTTCATTTTCCTATTAATTGTATTTGGTTATTATATGGGCTTCATTTTCAAGGAAAGTTTAGATCACAGAAGGGTTACAATGGGGGCTGCAGAGGATCATTAGTGGGGGGTCTCAGGGATAGGGGATTCATGGGAGGAAGTTCATCTGAATATACATGAAAGATATATAAAATTGTTCAAATGATCAAGGGATGGGGCATGGTCATGGTGGGTAGACAATCACTCAATAAATGAGGGAATATTGAATTCCCAGCCTGGAGAGCTCTGCCACATTCTCCAAGGGAGCAGCAACAGTCCGCTGAGTTCAGGGGCATTGTCTGGCAAAAGAGGATGGTCCACTGATGGGTTCTTTTTACTGATGACTAGCCTTATGTATCTTTGCTCTTATAATTGAAACTTAGCCTACTGTTATGGGGTGCCTAAGGGTTGCCACCTGAGTGCCTCCTTGTTGCTCAAATGTGGCCTCTCTCTAAGCCAAACTCAGCATATGAATGCATTACCCTCCCCCCACCGCATGGGACATGAATCCTGGGGATGAGCCTCCATGGCAACGAGGGATTAATACCAAGTGCCAACTGGCAATATGAGTGGAATAAAACTTTGAATAAAAAGGGGAAAAGGTAAAGACAAATGAGTTCATGTGTCTAAGAGACTTCAAAGAGAGTCGGGAGGTCATCCCAGAGGTAACGCTTACACACACCTCAGTAGGATATCATAGAACACCAAAGTGGATATCACCCCACACAGAGGGGCTCCTGAGGGATCTGGAGACACCCAGGTCCTATATAAGGGGCTAGCTAGAGATTGATGCCTTATCAGGCGGCTCTACTTTGGAATCTGTGTTCCGGAGAGTGACAGAGTTGGACTCAACTGAGTCTTCCCTGCACATGGTCCATCAGTCCCTTCTATTCAAACCTATATGTGATGCTGGAGTTTGTAGGTGTACTTCCAGAGACGAGCCTCTGGCCTGCCCTTGTGCCAGCTGTGCCTGGAATCTCGGTGGAGCTGCAACTCCTGTTCTACAGATGAATGGACTCACCCAAGTCACCTGGTGTGGAGACAATGATGGACAACAGCCATCCCAGGGAATGGAGAGAGTCTGCTTCTGCAGGCAGGATAATCCCATCCATGGTATCCATGGGATATAAGCCCACTCTCACTTGGAGGTGGAGGGGATATCTCCATCCCAGACTCCTCAGGATTGGGGAATTGGACTAGAGTGGACTTAATGTATTCTGTTGTAGACATATTTGAATTCAAGCAATGGAAGAAATTATAACAGTGAGGTGGAGCCAGTGGCCACTAGACACTTTCGGGGCAGGGAAGGGAAAAGCAGTTGTAATACAGGGACTTTTCAGGACTTAGGAATTATCCTGAGTGACATTATAACGACAGTTATAGGCCATTTTTACATCAGTATATACCATGCAGAACTGTGTGGGAGAGAGTGTGGTCTACAATGTGAGCTATGGTCCATGCTTAGTGGCAAAGCCCCAGGATGTGTATATCAATTGCAGGTGATGTGACACACTAATGAAAGATGTTTATGTGGGATGTTATGGGAGGTGTGGGAGGTGGGGAACACGGAAATCCCTGTAATTTTTGTGTAACATTTTTGTAATTTAAGCAGCTTTTGAAAAAAAAAAAATATATATATATAAATAACATTTATGTTAAAAAAAAATAAATATAAGTTTTTCCATTCATATGAAAACATTTATATAGATTCTCTATCACATGTCATCTAAGGCTAGTTTAAATTTTCCCACAGAGACAACATTCATGTGGATTCTCCTCATTGTGAATTCTTTCATGTTTCTAAGAGCTAATGATGGCCAGCCCACATAGAAGACATTCACAGGATTTCATTTGTGTGTGAGATGCTTTCATGTTTGCAAATGTTAGAAAAATGACTGAAGGCTTTCCCACAGAGATAGAAATACTAGTTTTTCTCCACTGTGAATTTTCTCATGAACTCTAAGATAAGAACATGTTCTGTGAGATTTCCCACATAGATGGCATTTTTAGTGTTTCTCTCCAGTGTGAGTCCTCATATGTCGTCTAAGAACAGAACTAAAGGCAAAGTCTATACAACATAAATGACATTCATAGATTTTCTATGCAGTGAGTTCTCTGAGGTTGTATAAGGGCTGAAAATTGTTTGTAGCCTTTCCCATATTGATGACATTCATAGGGTTTCTTTCCAGTGTATTATCTCATGTTGCCTAACAAACACAGAGGAAGACAGGTTTTGGCTGAAATATTGACAATTCAACCTATGAAGTCAGTGAATTTTAAAATGTAGCTAGAGAGTTCTGCCAAGAAGAATGGGCTCTCCTGGACACATCCCTGAGAAAACTGTTCAGAGATGTCATGGCAGAGATCATTAAGCATCTGGTTTCAGTGGGAATTCTGGTCTTCAAATCAGATGTGCTTTCTAAACTGCCACAAGAAGAAGAACTGTGGAAAGAAGGAATAGGTTTTCTTCAGGACTGGAGTTCAGGCAGGCAAAGTGGCCATAAGAAACAAGAAATGGTAACCATACAAAATATCTTCAGGGAAGATGCATCTTCCATCATGTCATTGAGATCTCACAGTCAAAAGAATCCTTTGAAATGTAATGATTTGCAACAAGACTTCACATGCAAATCAACAGTTTCTCAAAATGTGTCAACTCAGAAGGGAAAGAAACCCATTTTCAGCAAATTACTTCAACAAACTATTTGGTAAGGCCCTCAGTCATCTTTTACTTACCATAATCAAGTTCACATTAGAAATAAATCATATGAGTATCATGCAAGTGGTAAAGTCTTTATGAAATCCTATGCTTTTAAATGATTCAATGGATTGGACATAGAAGAAAAACCCTATGAAAATCATATACATGGTAAAAGCTTCAATCAAACTTCAGGCCTTAAGGAACATGAGAATATTCAAACTGTAGAGAAATGTTATGAATGTCTTCTTGGTTGGAAAATCTTTACTTTTTCTACTGACCTTAGACAATATGAAAGGATTCACACTGGAGGGAAACCCTGCAAATGCCATCTATGTAAGAAAGCCTTCCCCCACTGTGGTGATCTTAGAAAACATGAGAAGACTCACACATAAGTGAAAACCTTTTAATGCAATCTATGTGAGATAATTTACCAGAGAGGTTCTCAAATTAAAGGACATAAGAAAACTCACACTGGAGAATGTGATCATTATAAGAAATCCTTCAAACGTTGGTCCCACTCTAGACAACATGAGAGTATTCACACTGGGGAGAAACCCAATGTCCTCTATGTGGAAAGTCTTCAATCATTTCTATGATGTCTTGATTAGGATGCTTTCATAACTTCAGAACTGTAAGCTTTTACCCTAATAAATTTCGCTGTATAAATGCCAACCCATTTCTGGTACTTTGCATTGGCATCTAAGAAAATAGTCTTGCTTAAAATACACAGATTCACAGAACTTTGGAGAACTGGGGCAATCACTACACACTGTATACCCCAAGTATAAATTTCGATTCAATAAATTTTATGGGGGATTCTCCCCAGTCCAGCATTGAAGGGTAAATTCTTCCACCTTCATACTCAGGAGCTGAATGAATTTCTTGGAGGAATAAGTGAGAGTTAAACTACATATTTAATGGAGCATCAATGAAAATTTTATTACAGAATATCAAGTCTCCCCCCGCATGTTAATATTCACTCCCTTCCTCTTACCTCTAGTCCACCATTCCTACAATAAATAGAAATAAATATTCATTTCCAGATACTTCATGGAGTCCAGGTACATCTTGCCTGGATCACTGATTAACACGTAAGGGGAACACTTACCTCACTGATGCTATGTTTATGTCCTAGAGGAGTCCAACAAGTAAGTAAGTTCAGTAAGATTATCAAGTTAAAACTTTTATTTTGTTTATTATGGTAGATGAATGGTGGATAGGAATGGGAGAAGATATGTAAATAATGGGTTCAACTTCTCAGTTCCTGACTGGAGCACTTGGGAAGGAATTGGTTTATCCTTTTTTTGTGGAGCTGGCTGGAAAAAATAATGTAAAATACAGGTAGCTAAACAGTTTTATTTTTTTTATTTTTTTTATTTATTTTATTTGTAAAATGATATATAAATACATATGCATATATGTGCATTTGTTTACATAAATGTTATTTGTTATATATATATATACATTTTATAAAGGTGCCTAGATTACCCAAATATTACTCAGAAACTACAGGGATTC
This sequence comes from Cabassous unicinctus, assembly GCA_029593785.1. Lineage (NCBI taxonomy): Eukaryota > Metazoa > Chordata > Mammalia > Cingulata > Chlamyphoridae > Cabassous > Cabassous unicinctus. The sequence continues at coordinate 7,953 of JAQZBX010031049.1, forward strand.
CCATGCTCCCCACCGCCCACACCCCCAAAAACACCCCACACAACCATTCCCCATAGGATGACTAGTTTAAGGCTTTATATTCTCACTCTATGTAAGAAAGAAATCTTTCACACTGAGTAAGGGATGGCACATATTTTGTAATTATCCTTATGAGTGTTAATCCTGACATGTTTCTACTTCATCAGAGCAGAATGGAGTGTGCTAAATGAAATACATGAGTATGTTCTGTGTAATCAGGACCTGTAACACCTTGATTGCTCCTACTTCATACTCTTAACGATCATCCCTTTTCTTTGTTCAGAAAGACATATTTTAGTTCCTGGAATATCATGTGATTTTTGCTGTTTTATTGATGTAATGTGTTATATTGATTGGTTTCCTTATATTAAACCATTCTTACATTCCTGATGTAAATTTCATCAGGTCATAGTGTTATTCTTTTTTTTACAAGCACTTGAGTTCAGTTGGATAATATTTTGTTCTATATTCATGAAGAATTCTGGTAAATAATTTTTATTTCTTGTGATGCCTTTATTTGGCTTTGGTATCATAATTCTTGCCTCAAAGAATGAGTTAGGAAGTGTTTCCTTCTCTCTAATTTTTTGGAAGAAGTTGAGGGGAAATGAGTGAATTCTTCTTTGAATGTTTTGTAGTATTCACCAGTAAAATCATGTGGCAGTGAACTTCTATTTATAGGTATGCTTTTGAATAGTGATTCAATCTCTGTATTTGTTATTGGTCTTTTGAGATTTCTTCTTGAATCAGTAGTGGTAATTTGCATGTTTCTAAGAATTTTTTCATTTTATTCTAGGTTTTTAAATTTGTAGGTATAAAATTGTTATAATATTCTCTTATAATTCTTTTTATTTCTTTAAGGATATTTGTTGTTATGTCCCTGTTTTTCCTTTCTTCTCCTTATTTACCTCTATTTTTTCTTTTGGCAGTCTAGCTAAAAGTCTGTCCATTTCATTGATATTCACACAGAACCAATTTCTGATGTCATTGATTCTCTCTGTTTTTTTTTTTTTTAATAAATAAATAATTTGGATTTCATTTTTCTTTTCACTAAAATGTATTATTTCTTTACTTCTGAAAACTTTGGTTTAATTGGCTCTTCTTTACTTAGATCCTGAAGGTGTGAAGTTCTAATATAGTTTTGAGATCTTTCTTTTTTTCTAATGTGATTCTAGCTCCCACATTTCCTCAAACTGCCTAGGCGGCATCCCGTAAGTTTAGGTATGTGGTGTTTTCATTTTCATTTGTCTACATTTTCTATTTTTCTTTGTGATTTCTTCTGTAATACAGTATTTAAATATGTGTCATTTAGTTTCTAATTATTTTTGAATTGTATCTATTTTTCCTTTTTTGACCCTCATATTCTCCATAACTGCTTATTTTTTTATTTACTTTGCCTTTTATGGTTCACCAATTTTAATCCCTTATCATTTCCTATTGTGTATATTTTCAGATGATTTCTTTCTGATTATTTTGTTATGCCTTGAACATCTTAAAACTTTATCAATCAAATTGGAAATTTTGAGTTGTATATGTGTTATCCTAATTTTAACTATAACAATATAGTTTGACTTTATGCAGTTAATAAATATGACATGCACAAATTATGTCCCTGTACGCCTCAATAAGCCTCATTTTGTTGTTCTGCCATGAATTACACCTTTATAACTGTGTGCCTAAGGACATAGGTTTAAAATTATTCTTTATAACTGTGTATTTTAAATCATATTAGAAGCAAAATTGGATTTACAAACCAAAAATATTCACCCACGTAGTTACTTTACTGGGGAGATTTATTTCTTCATATTGCTTCAAGTTACTGTCTAGTATCATTTACTTTCAATCTGAACAACTCTTTTAAGAACTTTTGGTAGGGATGATCTACTTGCAATAAACTCCCTCAGCTTTTGTTTATCAAGCAATGTCTTAAATTCACCCTTATTTTTGAAGAACAGTTTTGCCAGATATTGATTTCTAGATTGAAAGTTTTTTTCCCCTTCTTACTCTCTCAATATGTAATTCACTGCCTTCTGGAACCCATGATTTCTCCTGGGAATTAGCTCTTAATATTCTTTATGATCCCTTGTACATGATGAGTAGGTCCTCTCTTTCAGCTTTCAGGATTCTCTCATTATCTCTGGATTTCAACTGCTTTAGTACTATCAAACAATGTGGTTATTTGTAAGTAAATTCCATTTGGATTTCCTTGAGTTTGTGGGAGAGCATATCAATATCTTTCATCAAACTTGGGAAACTTGTCCATTATAAATAAAAATACTCTTCTTGACACATTCCATTTTTCTACTTCTTGTATTCTCATGCTTGTGTTTGTTCATTTATTGATGTCCTAGAGGTTTTCTTCTTCAATTTTATTCAACATTTTTTGTTTTTCTCTCTAGATTGAATAATTGCAGTTGTCCTATATTCAAGTTGCCTAATTCATTTATCTGTCTTCTCAAGTCTGCTGTTGAAACTATGCAGAGACTTTTTTTTATTATTATTTATTGTACCTTTCAAATCCAAAATTTTATTTGGTTTCTCTTTATAATTTCTATTTCTTTTTTAATATTATCATTTTCATAGGTCACTCCCCTAATTTATTTTAGTGGATTTTTCAGGTTTTCCTTTCCTATTATTTAACTAGTAATTCCAAGGATATGTTTCTTCAGGGATGGTTCCTATTCCTTTATTTTATTCCTTTGAATGGTTCATTTCTCTTATTTCTGTATGTGCCCTGTAATATTTGCTTAAATCAAGACATTTTAATATTTTACTGTGCTAATTTTGGTATCTGATTTCTCTCCCACCTCTCAGGGTTTTCTCCTTGTGGTTGTTATTGAAGGCTGTAGTAAGCTACTTGTTTAGCAAATTTTGAAGACTAGTGTTTCCACGGAGATTCCCGTGAACACCCAGAGATAAAATTAATAATAATAAAAACACCTGATCCAGCTTTTGCAATTGGTTGTGTTGGATCTCTTCTCAGCATTTAGGCAGACCTGCCCTAAACCTAGTAATCAGCCTATGGTGAAAGTTTAGGTTTTTCAGATTTTTAAAAAATTTTATTGAAGTATATCTTTCATACATGAACATACATAAGCAATGAGTATATAGTAAAAGTTGTGAACTTACAAAACAAACATGCATAGCAGCATACATGGGTCCCATCCATCACATCTGGTTGAAAGACTACAGTTGACACATACAATACAGCTATAGTGACTCAGGAGAGTAATTTTAGAGTTTTACCTTTAGGAGGATGGAAAATTCAGGTGAACCAGCTTTTATGGGGAAATTTAGAAAACAACGCATACTCATGTGCAAAAGATCTGAATGTGCATGGTTTCCTAAATGACTGTGGTACCAGGTTTATCTTTCTGTATTTCCACAGCCATACCTGCTGATTCTCTGCCTAAGAAAGATACAGAATGAGAAATGCAGAGATGAAAGATTTAGATTATTCTAAGACTGCTACCAAGCACAGAAAGAATGGGAAGAGGGTTGTAAAAGGCACACGGCTTTCATATCATTTTTAAATTGTTCTTTTACTTGATTCAGTTTCCACCGTGTTACTGCAACCCTTAGTTGTAAAGAGTTTGTAGAACATTGTTTCTGACTATTTCTGCATCTTTTTTATGTTTTTTGGTGAGACGGCATTTTAGAACTGTTATCCTCCTGATGTTAGCCCTCCACAATGATTATTTTGCCACTTTCATAATATGATAGCTGTTTTACTGGATTTATGTGTTATTATTCTGCTGAATTGATATATTTATTTAAACTTAAGTGAAGATTAACAATGTGTGGCTAAACACAGATTAGAAATAATGTAAATGCATAGATTGTTCATTCACCTGCCCTTTAATATCTGTGAAGAAATTTAGTTAAAGTGTATATATTTTGTTTAAAGGTATAGAAGGAGTCACACTTATACAAAGCAATAGTAGGTTTTAAGCAGAAATTGGAAAAAAATCAATAAAATAATATGGAAATGCAACACATTCTTGCTCCTCAATGAATAAATTCTCCTATATAAGGATAGAAAATTTCATACATTAATAAGTAGATGGATATTACAATAAAAATCATTTCTAGAGTAACCAAATATATGATTGGAACTTTTACAACATCATAGTTAAGGTCATCCCTGACTCTAAGGCAATATCCAGTCATTTTGCTTATTCATATAATTTCATTCTTCAGACTCCTTGTGAGAGACATACATCTGATTAACATAATTACCCTACAAACCTCTGCCACAGACTCTGGCAAACACTGTGGGCACTGATCAGAATAGGAGAGTAAGATCTTAATAAGGAGAAAAAAACAAGATGTCCAGCTGTAAAGTACAGTAGTGACTAAGGTCAACATGATTAGAAAGTGTATTTAAGTTAGTGATATAGAAATGAATCAAAGCTGTAATGGTGAAAATTTCTTTCTCAGAATTTATCTACACAATACAATTTTATAACAGGTCTTAGATGTCTGGTGTACTTTTTCCCATAAGACTTATTCAGATCAGAGGCAACTTTCAGTAAAACAGAGATAAATTACCAGAAAAATATGTCATTTGAGAAAAATATTCTTTAAGAAACCCATCATATTTGTGAAAAAAAATGGGAACTTACAAAGAGTCTCAGAAACAAGTTTGAGAAATCAGAAAAATGGACAAAAGGGAAAATTGTGGATACCAAAGGGAAAGTAGAAAGCTTAATGAAGGGAGTTGCTTAAAATAAAAAAAGTTTGAAACTTCAGGAAATAAGTAGATACAGTCAGAGACTAGCTAATAATCAGAACAAAGGCTCTCAACTTTTGGCTCTTATGCTTTCACTTCTGCACTCTGGTGCCCTTTTTCAGATACAGGAAAAATGGCCTTTTCATGGCTTCCTTCCCAAGGAAAACTTTCAGGGTTCCCTTATGTCTTTATCCCTTGTGATGGTTAGGATAATGTGTCAACTTGGCCAGGTAATTGTGCCCAGTTGTTTGGTCAAGCAACCACTGAGCTAATTGTAATATGAGGGCATTTATGGGCTTTATTCACAGTGAGTTTACTGCATAAATGGGTAATTACATCTACATCAACCAGGGAGATTGCCATCAGCAATGAGTGATACTTTATCCAATCAGCTGAATGCCTTAAAAAGGGAAGTGATTTCAGCATTCAGAGAGAATTTCCCTGCTCATCTTTGGACAGCCAGCATCTCCCAGAAAGTCATCAAGGACCTTCACTGGAATTTCATCCAATCTCTGGTTTGCAGCCTGCCTGCAGAACCTGGACTTGAGCATTTCCATGGTCATTGAGAAACTCTTACAGAAACTCATACTCTTTACAGATATCTCCTGTTAATTCTGTTACCCTATACCTTCACTGTCCTGCCTGAGGGGTATATCAACTCTTCAACCTTATGTCATAATATTGTCCACAGGGACCTTGATTGCCTCTCCCTCCCACAAGATATCACACTGGTACATTTTATTGATGATATCATATTGATAGAACTTAGTTAATAAGAAGTAGCAAAAACTTTAACTTATTGGTAAGGCATTTGAGTGAGAGATGATGGGAGATAAATCCAACAAAAACACAGGGGCCTTCCACCTCAGTAAAATTTATAGGTGGCCAGTGGTGTGGGGCATGTTGATATATCCTTCCTAAGTTGAAGGATAAACTGTTGCATCTGGCCCTTCCTATGACCAAAAAGAAGCATAATGCTTAGTTGTGCTCTTCAGATTTTCGAGACAACACATTCCCCATTTGGGTTTGCTACACTGGCCCATTTACGAAATGACCAGAAAAGCTGCTAGTTTTGTTTGGGGATGAGAACAAGAGGAGGCCTGCGACAGGTCCAGGCTGCTGTGCAAGCTGCACTACCATTTGGGCCATATGATCCAGCAGATCCAATGGTGCTGGAAGTTTCAGTGGCAAGTAGGGATGCTGTATGGAGTCTTTGGCAGGCTCCTATAGGAGAATCACAATGCAGACCCTTAGGATTTTGGAGCAAATCCCTGCCATCTTCTGTAGATAACTACTCTCCTTTTGAGAAACAGCTTGGCCTGCTTAAGGCCCTTAGTAGAGACTGGATGCTTAAACTTGGGCAATCAAGTTACCATGAAACCTGAGTTGCCTACCAGGAGATGGGTATTGTCTGACCCACCAAACCATAAATTTGGGTGTGCACAGCAGCACTCCATAATAAAGTAGTAGTGGTATATATGAGATAGAGCTTGAGCAGGTCCTGAAGTCACACATAAGTTACATGAGGAAGTAGCCCAAATGCCCGTGGTCACAACCCCTGCCATGTTACCTTCTCTTTCCCAGCCCACAGCTTTGGCCTCTAGGGGGAGTCCCTTTCAATTAATTGACTGAGAAGAGAAAACCCTGGCCTGGATTACAGATGGTTCTGCATGTTATGCAGGTACCACATGAAAGCCGACAGCTGCAGCACTGCAGCCCTTTTCTGGGACATACCTGAATGACAATGGTGACGGCAAATCCTCCAGATGGGCAGAACTTTGAGCAGTGCACCTGTTTGTTCATTTTGCTTGGAAGAAGAAATGGCCAGAGGTGTGTTTGTACACTGATTCATGGACTGCTGCCAATGGTTTGGCTGGATGATCAGGGACTTGGAAGGAACATAATTAGAAAATTGGTGCCAAAGAGGTCTGGGGAATAGGTATGAGAATAGACCTTTCTGAGTGGGCAAAAACATGAAAAGATTTATTCCCCATATGAATGTTCACCAGAGGGTGTCTTCAGCAGAGGATGATTTTAAAAATCAAGTGGGTAAGATGACCCGTTCTGTGGCTAACGCTCAGCCTTTATACTGCACTGGCTGGGGTGATTGATCCTGACTATCAAGGGGAAATAGGACTGTATCTACATAATGAGGGAAAAAGAGTTTGCCTGGGACACAGGAGATCCTCTAGGGCGTCTCCTAGTACTGCCATGCCCTGTGATTAAAATCAATGGAAAATTGTGGCAACCCAATCCAAGCAGGGCTAATAATGGCTCAGAATCTTCAGGAATGAAAGTTTGGGTCACCCCACCAGGGAAAGAACCATGGCCAGCTGAAGTGCTTGCTGAGGGTAACGGGTACATGGAATGGGTAGTGGAAGAAGATAGTGATAAATATGAACTTCAACCTCTTGATCAGTTACAGAATTGAGTACTGTAATAGTCATGAAACTTTCTTTATTGTTTCATTATGAGTATGATTGTATATGTACACAAAATGAATTTATTTTCTTCCCCAAACTTTTCCCTTATCATATGACAAGTTATATTAGTTTCATGTCATAATATTTAAGGATGTCATGTTTAAGAGTGAATATTACCCAAGGACTTGCACACTATTCTGTATGGAATTAATGCATTTCCAGTTGTAGGCAGGAGAATTGAACATTGTTAGGTGGATATATGTGTGTGTGTGTATGTATATGTGTATATATATATATATATATATATATGTATATATATGCATGTCTGTTATTATTTTTATTTAGAGACTAAGAATGGTTTAAGGTACTGTGTATGGTTGCCAAGTTGACAAGGTGTGGACTGTGATGGTTAAGCTAATATGTCAACTCAGCCAGGTAATTGTGCCCAGTTTTTTGGTGAAGCAAGCACTGGGTTAATTGTAATACAAGGACATTTATGGTCTTTAGTCATCAGTTTGTTTACTGCATAGATGGCTGATTACATCTACGATCAACCAGGGAGATTGCCATCAGCAATGAGCAACGTTTTATCCAAACAGTTGAATGCCTTAAAAGGGGAGGTGATTTCAGCACTCAAAGAGAATTTCCCAGCTCATCTTTGGACAGCCCATGTCTCCTGGAAACTCATCAAGGACCATCACTGGGCTTTCATCTGCACCCTGGTTTGCAGCCTGCCTGTGGAACCTAGACTTGTGCATCCCTATGGTCATGTGAGAGACTCTTAAAAAATCTCATAGTATTTACAGATGTTTCCTGTTGAGTCTGTTTACCTAGAGAACCCTGACTAATACATCCCTCTTGTTCTAGATGAAAGTGTGGAGCATGAGTGTAACCATGATGTATATCACTGAGCCTGATGCACTAGTGTGTGTGTTCTATGTACCAACAGAATCAGGGTGCACACCTAGACTCATGAAGAAATCTAAGGAGACAAGAGGTGAGAAATGTTTTATATTTCCCTTGAGATGATGACATTACACATACATAGGAAACAGTCTTAGTGTAAGAGAAAGCATCAAAATGCAGCCCACTACAAAATGCATCACTGAGTCATTGATAGTTATGTCAGCCCTGACATGTTGGACCATTGGGTTAAGTTTAGAGAAAACATGGAACATATGAAATCAAGTATACCTGCTACAGGACTATGCCTACACCATCAGTCACACCCACACAAAACAAACCATGGCCTTATGGGACTGTGTAAATCACATGCTCCTCTCACCTCCAGCTATATTAATTAGTCTGGGAATGAATACATATCAAGCTGACCACATCAGATTATCTTCCCCAAAGTATTTAGAAATGGTGCTCAGATATCCCATTTGGGAAGACTTCCATGGGCATGTAACCTCAGGCCACATTTTGGCATGAACATTTTATGTGCTGTGTTAAAAACTGCCCAATAATCAGAGAGACAGAGGAATAAAATGGACATGTAGGAAGAGAAAAATATAAACCTAATTCTTCCCTGAGGGGACTGTGATGAAGAAAAAGCATTTTTTTTTTCTGGTGATATCCCAAAAATTGCTATATCCCCTTGATGCCTAGAAAACCTCATACAAGAGCAAAAGCAATTTATTCAAAAGACAGAAACAGTGATATTATTTTTCAAAGAAAAGTCACTTTACATAGTGAACACCCCAAGAGTAAAATGAAATAAATTATAAATCAGCAATTTTCAAAAGAAAATATACAAAGATCAATAAAATTTGGGAAATATTCATGTGAAGCAACAGAATACTTTTTAAGATATTAAATTAAAACTTTTGGAATCAGCCATTGTTTTAGGTTCCTTGTTGCTAATACAAATACTATGCAATGGGTTGTCATAAACAATGGGAATTTATTGGCTCATGATTTTGAGGCTAGGAGGAGTCCAAACCAAGGCATCATCAATTTGATGATTTCTCCCCAAAGGCTGTGTGCTCCAGGGCTGGCTGGTGGTGACACTTGTCCTCACACATGGCCGCTTCTCTTGGCCTCTGCCTTTTCTTTCAGGTTCTGTTGACTTTCAGCTTCTGGTTGCTCCTTCTGTGGCTTTCTATCTGTCTGACTTTCATTTCTTTCTAAACTTCTCCAGCAATAAGATTAAACTCATCTTGATATAGTTAGGCCAAACCTTACCTGAAATAGCCTCATCAAAGGACCTACTTAAAGTGAGATCACACCCATAAGAATGGATTAACTTTCAGAACATGTTTTTTTTCTGGAGTACATAGCTCCGAAACCCAACATCAATCCTGGATTGGAATCTCAGTATAACTCATATTTGCTGTTTAAATTTGGAAAGGAACAGAATCATTCTAAATCTTAATATCTTCACCTATACCCTAAGGATATCAGTATTCATCCTTCTTATAAGGTTGGTAAAATTTAAATATGTCAGAATCTTATCACAGTTTCTATCTCTCAATAAATGAATAATTACCAATAGCAATGAAATAGGGTCTAAAATTTCTCCATCTCAATTTTCTGCTTCTCCATTTCACCATAATTTCTGGATTTCTATGTCACATTTCCACCATCTTATTTCAATTATTTATCATTCTCCTAGCAATTGCAGGCTTGCACCCCTCTAACCAATATCCACATTAACTCTAAGAGATCTTTCTATATTACAAAGGTGATCATCAAATTCAAATGCTTATAACATGAATTATTACCCGCTAGATAATTTGGCCAACATGCCATAGCTCAAACATAAGCTGAACAGTCCATAGCTGACCTGCCATCATCCCCTTTCACGGCAGTCTACCCGGACCCCATTGATGTCTAAAATAGTGAGCTTGACTTGCACCTTCACCAGTACACCGTATTTTCCATGCTCAGCACATTTATAACTCTAAGTTTGGAGGCTCTCCATTGCTCCATTTGGAGTTTTCTTATTCCCTTTCCTTCTGGAATATACCAACCTCCCTTCAGGACAGCCTGGAATCACCTCCTTTTGGACCTTATTCTTAACACCTCTACAAAAGATGACAGCCTCTTCCCTGCACTGAAATTGGATGTTAGGGAATGAAATATACTGAAGATCAGATGCCTCCAAAACAATGTGAGAAATGGCTTTCCTGGGGTAGAACATGGGAATAAAGTTGGTATACCATTAAGTACTCATGATTTCAGAATATAACATTTACATTCCATTTGTGAACTACTTCTATTGATTTTTGAGTATGGGTGATTCGCCTTTCAAGGTTTATTTATATTCACAGACAAATACTTAGTTCCAGGACCACTTGTTGAAAAGACTTCCTTTCACCATTGAATTGCCCTGGCATCTTTGTTGTGTGGATCTATTATATTTATATGTGTGGATCTATTTATGGACTCTGCATTTGGTCACATTGAAATTTGTCTTTTTACATGAATTTGGTGATCTTTTGATTACTGTCACTTTACAGTCAATCTTGAAATCAGGTAATGTGAAAATTCCAATTTTGCTCTTTCTCAAAATGGTTTATTGATTCTAGTTCATACTCATTTCTTCTAATATTAGAAATGGCTTATCAATAACTACCAAAGAAAGATTACAGGAGTTTTTATTTGGATTTCACTACACCTGTGGATTTATTTAGAAATAATTGATTTTTTAAATAATTGAAACTTCCAAATAATTAATGGGTGTTATGGGCAAAATACTCTCATGTTTTCATTAAGTTATATAGCAAAGATTAAGGGATTCTGCCAATGGAATTATTGATTCAAACCTGTGACCTTTAGCTAATCAAAAAAGTGATGACCTTGGATGGCCTTCACTTCCTAGATGAGCCACTAGGCCATCACATGCTAGGTGAGGATGATTTTGTGATTCCTCAGGAATCTAACTATAGAATTGTCATATGATCCAGCAATCCCAATGCTGGTATATACTTAGAAGAATTGAAAGCAGGTGCACAAACAGATACATGAACAATTAATGTTCATAGTGGCATTATTCTTTATTGCCAAAATTTGTAATCAATACAATTGTCTATCAATGGATGAATAAGTAAGCAAATTGTGGTGTATATATATATATATATAATGGAATTTTACTCAGCTGTAAGAAGGAATGAAGTATTGACACATGTGAGAATATGGATGAATCTTGAAGATCTTATGTTGAATGAAGTCAACCATTCACTGAAAGACAAATATTGCATAATCTCACTGATAGGATTTAAGCATTTTGAGCAGAATCACAGACACAGATTCCAGAAAATAGGTTTCAAATAAATAGGATAGGCATAGAAAGTAGTGATCCGAGGGTTAATCTGACAGCACTGGGGTGTGTGGGTGAGCAAGGTTAGAGGAGTGTGTCCAGTTATCCAAGGAACTAGGGACAGGACTCGAGAAAGTAACAGGTGAACTTTGGGGATGTAGAGATTTGTGGTTGAAAATACAATTGTGGAAATATTCTTCTGGAAATTTTGGCAGGGGAGGGTCACTGCTGCAGGGTGTCAAGGGTTAAGGGATGTGTGGGGAAGGGTGCACCTGAGGCATGGGTCTATGGAAAATGAATGTGTTCATGTTGTCATAGGGTGTTAACACAGTGTTCAGAGACCCACACAATAAACAAGACAATATCAATCTCCCATCTTGGGGAGTCCTGCTATATTCTCAAATATAGGGGCAAGAACCACACAAGTACAAAGGAAGTTCCTACTAAATAGTCCAATAAACCAAGTTGTATTAGTCAGCCAAAGGGGTGCTGATGTAAAATACCAGAAATGTTTTCACTTTTATAAAAGGGTAATTATTTAGGGTAGAAACTTGCAGTCACAAGGCCATGAAGTATAAGTTACTTCCCTCACTAAAGTCTGTTGCCACATGCTAGAGCAAGATGTCTGCTGATGTCTGCAAGGGTTCAGTCTTCCTCTTTCTCTTAAGGCTCTATGGTCCCAGCTTCTTTCAATATCAACTGTAGGCTGGTATAAATCTCATCTCTTTCTTGGGGCTTGTTTCTCTCTGGACTTATCTCTAGCTATAGGCTATCAGGCTCTCTCTTTTCCCAGGGCTTCTGCCACATCTGATTATTTTTCTCACTTTCTCTGTGTTCTTCTCTGTATATTTACTTCCCAGAGCTCCAGCATCAAAACTGAAACTTTTTCCTCTGCTGTGTGGTTTTCTCCTTGAGCCCCCACCCACCAAAGAGGCAGGGCATCACCCTCTTACTGACATGGCAGAATCAAAGCCCGAGTATTAATTTAATCAAGTAAAAGTGAAACCTCTGAATTTAATACAATCAAAGGGTATCAGGAGCCCAGAGGAACAGACTAGTTTACAAACATAATCAGTCTTTCTTTTTGGAATTTATCAATAATATCAAAATACCACACAAGTCTTCAATATTTATGCATGTGACTATGAAACTCATTCTTGTAAGAAACTGTCTATTAATAACTATTGCTTAAGAATTACCTCTTGAAAACCTCTCTCTAAACCAAACTCAGCATATAAGAGCACTACCTTCCCCCTGGAATGGTACATGACTCCCAGAAATGAGCCTCTCCAGCACTGAGGGTTTAATACCAAGCAACAACCAGTGATGCATTTGGAAAAAGACCTTGGCCAAAAAGGGGAAACCTTAAATACAAAAGAGTTTTTGAAGCTGAGATTTCAAATGAGTCAGAAGTTTATTGCAGAGGTTACACTTATGCATGTCTCAGGCAGATATCACTATTTGCATGTATAAACAAAGCCCTATTTGAGGGGTACTACTCAGGTCACTAGAGACATCCAGACACTGCAGGCAAGATACACAAACCATTGAAATCAGCACCCCATCTGTGGGCCTTACATTGGAATATTTGAGTACCTATTTTCACAATGTAATAGAGTTTGAGTCATTTTTAATTTCCCTACATATGATTTTTCTACCACTATTACTTGAGCCTATAATTAACACTATACCCATTAAATATATGATTCAGAGACTTAAATCTATGAACTGTTCCTATGCTTGTTGAGCCCTGAATCTCAGAATAGCAGCAGCCAACACCAATTCTCCAGTTCGTCTCAATCACCCAGGATAGCTAACAAAATGATGATGATGGACAGCCCCTATTATAAAAAACAGAGTATTTACAAATGTAAGCAACAAAGTTCCTTCCATCTGCCCCTTCATACATAAACCCCCAGATATAGAAACTATGAGAAAAGAAATTATAGACAAATATTCCTAATGAATATAAATGCAAAAATCTTCAACAAAATACTTCTAAATCATATTCAACAACACATTAAAAGAATTATGCACCATGATCAAGTGGGTTTTATCCCAGGTATGGAGAGCTGGTTCACACAGGAAAATCAGTCAATGTAAATACACCACATTAATACATCAAATAAGGAAAATCACATGATCCTCTTGGTGCAGAAAAGGCATTTAACAAATTCCAAGATTCTTTCTTGATAAAAATACTTAGAAAACTAGACACAGAACAAAATTTCTCAACATGAGAAAGGGCATACACACACACACACACACACACACACACACACACACACAAACCCAGCTAACGTTATTCTCAAATGTGGAAGAAGGCGAGATTTCCCACTGAGATCACAAAAAAGTTCACTATGCCCAATGATACCACTGTTATTACATATTGTGCTAGAAGATCTAAATATAGCAATTAGGCAAGAGAAAGAAGTAAAAGGAAGCAAAATTAAAAAGGAAGAATTAACACTTCCTACAAGTAGAAAGTCCAAAGAATACTATAAAAAAGCTACTAGAACTAATAAATGTCTTTAGCAATATGTTGGGATAAAATGTTAATATGCAAAATTTATAAGAATGCACAATCCAAAATGTAAACCATAATGTAACTTACTGACCATTAGTAACAATTATTGCATTAGTAGCAATGCTTCAATATTTGTACATCAATTATAACAAATGTACCATCCATATGTAAAATGTTATTAATTGGGAAGAGGGGCAAAGGAGAAGATGTTGTATATTGGAAACTCCTATATTCTGTACATGACTTTTCTGTAACCTAAAGCTTCTTTGAAGATCAAATGAAAAAAATAAGATACGGAGGGAATATATGGAAGAAGATGTCACTATATAATCAAGACAACAAGGCTTACAGTGATAAATGACATGTCAAAAATATTTTTTCATTATTTCAAATTTTTTCATATTTTGAATTTTATTCATTATTTTTAAAACTATCATTATTATTTAATTTTCTTATTAATTTTATTTCATAATTTTGTTGATTTCATTTTTGAAGAAGATTTGGATCAGAGAATGGTCGTAACTGTGGCAGGGGACAATCATTGGTGCAGTGATGGTGGATGTATGGCGGAGGCTCACCTGGGGCATACTGCTAAGGCATATGAATGTATTTCATTGTTCATGGGGTATTGTCATTGTGGGTCGAGACCCACACAGTAACTGAAAGAATATCAAATTTCCATCCTGGGGAACACTGCCATATCTCTAATGGGAGAGCAAGAATCCCCCGAGTACAGGGGCAGTGACTAGTGAAGAAGAATGGACCATTTATGGGCCCTTGATATAGATGACTGTACTTATGAACCTTTTCTTTTGAATTTGAAACTTAGCCTAGTATTATAGGTTGCCCAAGAGTTACCTCCTAAGACTGTCCTTGTTGCTCAAAGTTGGTCTCTCTCTAAGCCAAATTCAGCTTATTAATTAATTATGTTCCCTCCAGTGTGGGATATGACAGACAAGGATAAGCCTCCTGGAACCAAGGGATTATTAACAAGTGCCACCTAGCACTTGGAAAAAGACCTTGATCAAAAGGGGGAAAGGGTAATTACAAATGAGTTCTTTTTTAAATACATTTTTTCTAAAAGGTACTTAGATTACATAAAACATTACATAAAAAATTTTAAGGGATTCCCATATGCTCCACTCTCCACACCTTCCACCTTTCCCTATATTAACAACTTCTTTCCTAACTGTGGTACAGTCATTGCAAGTGATGAACACATTTTGGAGCATGGCCACCAATGATGGATTATAGATTACATTATGGCTAAGAGGTTTCAAAGTGAGTCGGCATGCTATTCCAGAGGTTACACATATGCACTTCTCAGCAGGATCTCATTGCTTGCCTCAGTAAATAGTGCCTCAAATAGAGGGGCTTCTGAGGGCTCTAGAGACATCCAGACTCTATAGCCAGGGCAGACAGCTCAGGAAATTGGCACCCTGACAGTAGGTCCTACTTTGGAATTTATGCTCCCCAGTGTGAGAGATTTGGGCTCATTTGTGATTTCCCTATACATGGCCCTTCCGTCTTTTCTATTTGAAAGTATAATTATTACTAGACTTGATAGGTGTATGTCCAAAAGACTTAAATCTTTGGGCTTTTCATTTTCCAGTTGGGCCCTAAATCTCAAAAGAGTTGCAGGACCTGCTCTCCATTTCATTGGACTCACCTAGAACAACTAACAAGGTGATGATGATGGACAATACCCATCTCAAGGAACAGAGAGGTTCTGCAACTGCAAGCAAGATAGTCCCATCCATCTGTCTCATGTGATATAAACATCCTCTCAGTTAGAGACAGAGTGGGCATCACCATTCCAGAATCCTCAGAATTGGGGAATGAATGATGGACTAAAGTAAACTTACTGTTATTGTACTACAGAATTATTATTCTAACAATGGAAGAATGTTTATCATTGATGTGGAGGTAGTGGCCACCAGAGGTTCCGAGGGGAGGGAGAGGGGAAAAACAGTTGTAAAGTGGGGGTGTTTGGGGACATTGGTATCATCCTGAATGATGTTTCAATGATGGATACAGGCCATTATATATTCTGTCATAATTACAAATTTTGGGGGGACAAAGAGTAAACTGTAATGTAAACTGTAATGCATTCTTAGTGGTAATCCTCCAATATGTGTTCATCAATTGTAACAAATATACCACACTAATGAAGGATGTTAGTGTGGGAGATTGTGGGATGGGTAGGGAGTGAGGCAAAGGGAATCCCCTATATTTTTATGTAACATTTATGTAATCTAAAATATTTAAAAAATTAAAAGGTTAATATGCAAAAACAGTAGTGCTTCTGAGGAGGAAATCAGGGGAAAAAATCCATTTACAATAGTGTCAAAAATCAAATATTTAGGAATAAACTTAACCAAAGATTTAAAAGATCTACATTCAAAAAACTATAATACATTGCTAAAAAAACCAAAGAAGTCTTAAATAAATGGAAGTGTATTCAATGCTCATAAGTTAGAAGACTAAATATTGTTAAGATGTCATTTTTATAAAATTGGTTTATAGATTTAATGCAATCCCAATCAAAATTCCAATAGCTTAATTTGCACATATGGAAATACAATTATCAAATTTATTTGGAAATGTAAGGGGCCCCTCAATAGCCAGAAATGAGAAAGAATATCAAAGTAGGAGGACTCTAACTTCCTGTTTATAAAGCATATTACAAAGCTACAGTGGTTAAAAAAAAATAAAAAAAAAACCATGGTAATTGCCTAAAGATAACTATATTGAACAATGGCATCAAGATGAGAGTTCAGAAATAGTTTCTCATATCTAAGGTCAATTGATTTTTGACAAGGCTTCCAAATCCTCTCAACTTTGACAGTACAGTCTCTTCAACATATGGTGCTCAGAGATCTGGATATCCTTACCCAAAAGAAAAAAAAAGAGGACACCTATCTCACAACTCATACAAAAATTAACTAAAAATGGATCAAATATCTAAATATAAAAGCTAGAACCATAAAACTCCTAGAAGAAAATGTAGGGAAAGATCTTCAAGGTATTACGGTAAGAGGTGGTTGCTTAGTCCTTACAAACAAAGCATGAGCAGTTAAAGAAAAAAATACGAATGGGACCACCTCAAAAAAAATTTTATGTTTCAAAGCACTTTGTCAAGAAGTTGAAAAGGAATCCTAATCAATGGGAGAAAATATTTGGAAACCATATATCCAATAAGGTTTAATATGCATGATATATAAAAAGATCATATATTGCAATGGCAACAAGATAAAAAACTGAACTAAAATATGGGCAAACGATTTGAAAAGATATTTTTCCAAAGAAGAAATACAAATGGCTAAAAAGCACACAAAAAGATGTTCAACATTACTAGCTATTAAGGGAATGCAGATAAAAACTACAATTAGGTGCCATTTCACACCTTATAGAATGATCATTATTTAAAAAAAAAAAAAAAAAAACTACAAGAGCTGTAGGGGATGTGGAGAAATAGGAACACAGATTCACTGTGGGTGGGAATGTAGAATGTTATAGAAGAATGGCAGTTCCTCGGGAAGCTAAATATAGATCTGCCATATGATTAAGCAATCCTGCTGCTAGGTATATACCTGGAAGAACTGAAAGCAGGGATACAAATAGAAATTGCACAACGATGTTTATATTCACAATTGACAATCTTGGAAACAACCCAACTGTCCATCAACTCATGAATGGGTAAATAAAATATGGTATATACATATGTTGGAATATTATTTATCTGTAAAAAGAAATGAATTCTTGATGCTTGTTACAACATGGATGAACTTTGAAGACAATAGATTGAGTCAAATAATTCAGATAAAAAAGAACAAATATTGTATGATCCCACTAATATGAACTAAATATTATGAGCTGTCTCATGGAGTTAATTGCTAGAAGATAAATCACCAGAAGATAGAAAGAGGATAGAAAATGGGGAGGTAAGGCTTAATTTGTGCAGAATTTGTAATATGGTTCATTGTAAATGTTTGGAAATGGATAGAAGTGACAGTAGCACCTTACAGTGATTGTAATTAAAGGGCCAATATCAGGGTTTGATTGTGGTTGAAACAGAAATTTTAAGGTAATATATGTCACTAGAAGTAGAGCTAGAGGATGAATCATGGGACTCTTATAGCATAAGAGTGGATGATAAATGAGGCCAATAGTACAAATATAAGAATGTTCTTCCATGGGAAAGAAAAATATGCATTAATATTACAAGATCTTAATAATACAGTGGTGTATGGACAAAAACACACCTAAAGCAAATAATAAACTGTAGTGAATAGTAACATATTAATATTTTCTATCAATTGTAAAAAAATATTCTAAGGGAAAGAAACTGGATATAAAGTGCTACATAATTTGAACAATTTTATATATCTTTCATGTATATTCAGATGAACTTACTCCCCTGAATCCCACATCCCAGACACCCCACACCAATGAACTTTTACAGCCCCCACTGTAACCCTTCTGTGATCCAAACCTTCCCTGAACATGAAGCCCATATAATAATGAAATACAATTAATATGAAAAAGATATAATAATGATAAGGTTAAATGCAAGAGATAAGTACAAGGAAGCTCA
>JAQZBX010031050.1:0-26495 GCA_029593785.1 Cabassous unicinctus
TTCATTGGCATCTGTGTTCCTGAGAGTGACAGAGTTGGACTCAAACAAGTCATCCCTGCACATGGTCCATCAGTCCCTTCTACTCAAACCTATATGTGATGCAGGAGTTTTTAGGTGTACTTCCAGAGACTGTATCCTCTGGCCCACCTATGTGCCAGCTGTGCCTGGAATCTCAGTGGAGCTGCAACTCCTACCCTACCGCTCAATGGACTCATCCAAGTAACCTGGCGAGGAGACGACGATGGGCAACAGCCATCCCAGGGAATGGAGAGGGCCTGCAGCTGGAGGCAAGATAATCCCATCCACTATATCCATGGAATATAAGCCCTCTCTCACTTGGAGTTGGAGTGGACATCACCTTCCAAGTCCCCTCAGCATGGGGGGAGGATCTGTGGACTAGAGTGGAATTGGTGGTGTTCTTTTGTAGACATATTGTGATTCAAGCAATGGAAGAAATTGTAACAGTGAGGTGGAGCCAGTGCCCACTGGACATTTTTGGGGCAGGGAGAGGAGGGGCAGTTGAAATACTCAGGCTTTTTTGGGACTTTGGTGGTTGTCCTGAGTGGCGAAGCAGCGACGAATGTAGGCCATTTTCCATCAGAATATACCATGCAGAACTGGGTGGGAGTGAGTGTGGTGTGTGATGTGAACTGTGGTCTATGCTCAGTGGCAAGGCCCCAGGATGTGTATATCCATTGCGGGTGTAGTACCACACGGATGGGGAATGGTTGTGTGGGGTGTTGTTGGGGGTGTGGGCGGTGGGGAGCATGGGAATCCTTGTAGTTTCTGAGTAATATTTGGGTAATCTAGGCACCTTTATAAAATGTATATATATATATAACAAATAACATTTATGTAAACAAATGCACATATATGCATATGTATTTATATATCATTTTACAAATAAAAAAAAATTTAAAAAATAATAATAATACACAGCATAGTTAGACTTGGTAAGGGGACCATCACTTTCCCTTGACTGGCAAACGGGTCTGTGGAACAAAAAAGGTTAAGAATCCCATGTGGTGCTAAACCATGGGTTCCAAAGAATAAGTAATTAGCAGGAATGATGACCTGTGCCAACTATCCACCCCCACGTCTCTAATATAATACCTTGCAATTTGCACTGTGCTCACAATCCTGCAATTTTACCACAAAGGTAAAACAAAGTTTGATAAACAGCACAGTTCTATGACTGCAATTAACATCCATGAATGTAAACACCTTTAAGTACTACTCTAAAAAGCAATGATACTTAAAAAGAAGTATAAATTGTACTGAAAATAACACCTTATAATTTAGGGATACAAAGTAAATTATATAAATTAAATTTGTATATGTATATATGTATCAGAAATTTTAAGAAACATTTAATGTAAGGGGTATGCAAAGCAATAATATGAAAAATAAGTTGAACAAGATTAACAAATGTATTTCTTAAAGGCAAAGAAATAAATTAAAAATTTATTTTGACAAAAATTCTTAGAGTAATTGCATTTATCAAAACTGAAAATGATAATATTAAAATGGGCTCTGAAGGACACCAGCCATAAATCATAAATCTGTGTCATGACAAATTCAAGCTTATCAGTATAAATAATCAAATTTAATAAAATATTTGAAAACAAAAAATAAAATTCTGAAATCCAAATAGAACCAAAACTAAACATACAGAACACACCAATCTTAACAAAATACACCAAAAGAAAATCCAAAAATAAACAAACCATACTGATAACTAATCCTACAAGGAAAAATATGTGAATAATTCTCATCTGAAAGATGGAATACAGATAATCACACAAATACTAAAAACTAGATTGCAGGATTGACCTTATATTTATACCAGGAATGGATTTGTTACAAATGAATGGCAAATTTACTTGTATCAATCTACCCATGGGCAGAGTTATTCATTCTCAAACCTCAAATGAGACTGGAACATCTAGGAAATGTAGAGCATGGAGATTCAAACACACTAGAACATGTACTTAAATTGGCTTTAGAAAAGAGGTTAAAATGGGAGGTGCTGAACTTTTCATGTCTAGATCTCCCAAACTCTACACTCAGATAATTCACTCAATCTCTATGGAGAGAATGAAAGATAAGGAAAGAGTCTAAAAATATTTTAAAAATTGCACCTTTATAGAATCTGGAAGAATGGGAAAGGTGATTTTCTCATTTATACAATCATTTCAATGTATTGAGTTACTCTGTGATGAGACAAATGCAATCATGTTGGTAGTTTAAAAATTACAGCTCTAAGCTCCAAGCTCTATGCTATTTTCACTTGGTAAATAAAATAAAATGTCACTAGTATTAAAATAAAAGAGTGGTATTGTGGGAAGATGGCAATGGACTGACAGGCAGAATATGAATGGTTTCACAAAAAGAAGGGAGAAAGAGACAAAAGCTGTCTAAGTGACCTGCTTTGGTGGTCAGCAGACCAGTTTGGTGCAACCCAACTCTCAGGAGGGTGATGGACAGAGAGATGAAGAAGCTGATATGAGAAAAGTGATTTATCAAGGCTTATGATGGTTAGGAAGGGCTCTGCTACCCCAACCACAAGATATTAACCTAGGGTAAAGCCCCTGGCTCACTCAGCCAACTGAGAGGAGAACAGACACCTTCTTCACTGTCAGCTGTTTCGAGGGAAAATGGAGGGGGAGTTGGAGTGCTTTTCTTCATTGAATACAGCCAGCAGAACCTGCTTTGAAACTCAGCTGTGGAGATTCAACACAGGAACATAGGAAAGCTGACATTGAAACACATCTGTGGAAAGTTGAGCTAACTATTGTCATCTGCTGGCTGGTCTGGAAATTGCATGGATAAAAACTGTGTTCTCTGTATCCAACCCCTGGGAGAAATCTGCACCCCATCAGTGAGTCCCTGGTACAGTTTTGAATACTTAAGCTGGAAAGTTTTAAAGACTGAGAGAAAGTTGAACGAAATCTTAAAGAAGAGCTGTGACAAAAAAAAAAAAAAAAAAAAAAAAAAAAAAAAAAAAAAAAAAAAAAACAATAGGCAAAAGAGAGAAATTAATCATCAGAGTAAATTTACCAACATATTCCGATGCCTAGACATTAGCAAAAAATTACAAGCCATACAAGGAAACAGGAAGAGATGGCCCAGCCAAAAGAATAAAGCAAATATCCTGAAGAGTAAAAGGATTAATATAATTAACCAGTGATAATCAAACAACTCTCTTAAATCACTTCAAATAATTTAAAGAAAATATGACTAAAGAAATAAAGGTTATTAAGAAAACACTGGGAGAGTATAAAGAACAATTTGAAAGCTTGTAAAGAAAAGTAACAGACTTCTTGGGAATGAAAGACATAATGAATGAGATTAAAAAATACATTAGAGGCATATAAGAACAGATTTGAAATTATTGAAGACCAAATTAGTGATTTTGAAGATAGAACCTCTGAACTGGAAAAGAGAGGAGAATGGAAAGAGAAGAGAATGGAAAACATTGGAACAGAGTCTAAGGGAATTGAATGACAATGTGAAATGCACAAACATTTGCATTATTGGTGTCTCAGAAAGAGAAGAGAATTGGAAAGGGGCAGAAAGGATATTTGAGGAAATAATGACCAAAAGCTTCCCAACCCTTATGATAGACATAAATAGCAATATCCAAGAAGGACAGCACACCTCAAACAGAATAAATCCAAATAGACCTATCCAGAGATAACTACTATTCAGAATGACAAATAGTGATAAACAGAGGAGTCCAAAAGCAGCAAGAAAAAAGAAAAGCCCTACATACAAGAGAAACTTGATAAGATGAAATGCAAACCTCTCATTAGAAACCATGGAGGAAAGAAAAATTTGGAATGCTGTATTTAAGAAATTGAAAGAGAAAAACTGCCAACTCAGATTTCTGTATCTGGCAAAACTGACTTACAAAAATGAAGGTGAGTTCAAAATTTTCACAGACAAACAAAAACTGAAAGAATATGTTACCAAAGACCAGATTTGCAAGAGCTACTAAAGGGAGTGCTGCAGCATGAAAGGAAATAAAGCAATGGTGAGAGAATTGGAGAAGAGTTTAGAAATGAAGATTATTAGGAAGGGTAAACTAAAGGACAAGAAGACAAAAAATAAAATGATATGACAACTGTATTAGTCTCGGTCCTCTCAGGAAACAGATTCAACAGGAGATATCTGTCAATAATATCAGATTTTAAAAGAGTATCTCATGGGACCATGGGGATGTGCAAGTCCAGGTTCCGCAGACAGGCTGCAAACCACTGGCTCTGATATAAGTCTGATGAAAGGTCATTGATGAGTTTCTGGGAGAAGTTGCCTGTCCAACGATGAGCTGGGAAATTCTCTCTGAATGTTGAAATCACTTCCCCTTTTAAGTTATTGAACTGATTGGATAAAAGCACCACCCATTGATGATGTAATCTCCCTCACTGATGCAGATGTAATCAGCCATCCATGCAGTAAACTCACTGGTGATTGAAGTCCATAAATGCTCTTGTATTACAATTATCCCAGTGCTTGGTGGAACAAACACCTGGACACAATTACCTGGCCGAGTTGACACATTAGCCTAACCATCACAATCCACCCCTTGTCAACTCAGCAATCATACACATTACCCAAAACCATACTTAGCCTCTAAGTAAAAATAATAACAGATAAGCATACATATATATTTCCACCTAACAATGTTCAACTCCCCTGCATACAACTGGAAATGCATTAATTCCCCACAGAACAGGGTGCAAATCCTTGGCTAATATTCACTCTTAAACTTTACATCCTTAAATATTATGCCATGAAATTAATACAACTTTTCATGACAGGGGAAAAGGTTGGGGAAGAAAATCAAGAAGTTCGTTTTGTGTACAAATACAATCAAACTCATAACGAAACATGGAAGAAGGGTTCATAACTATTACAATCCTCATTTCTGTAACTGGTCATGTGGTCAAAGTTAATATTTATCACTACCTTCTTCCACTACACATTCCATGTCCCCATTACCTTCAGCAAGCACTTCAGCTGGCCATGGTTCTTTGCCTGGTGGGGTGACCCAAACTTTCATTCCTGAAGATTCTGGGCCATTGTTAGTCCTGCTTGAATTGGTTTGTTGCAATTTTCCATTGACTTTAATCACAGGGCATGGCAGGACTAGAAGACACCCTAGAGGACCTCCTGCATTCCAGGCAAACTCCTTTTTACCCCCACTATGTAGATTTAGTCCTATTTCCCCTTGATAGTCAGGATCAATTACCACAGCAAGTACAGTAATTCCCTTCTTTGCCTGTTGATTCCCAGGTAAGAGGAACCCAAAGTGGCCATGTGTCAGTATTAACTTCCAGTTCAATGGAATCATTGTTATGTTCCCTGGTGGCAGCACTCCTCCTTTTGGGACTAAAACCTGTAGACCAGAAGAGCTTAAGGTTGCAGGGACAAGAAGCAAAAATTTCCTAGTGGGTCACCAGGGGTAATAGTGAGTGGTGCCACTCCCATTTCCACCCCTTGATTCCTGGACCCATGAATCCTGGCTATGGGAGAAACAGCACCATAGACAGGATGCTGATTCAGAGGATACACAGCCTCCTGGAGAACATTGCCCCAGCCCTGCAAGGTATTGCCACCTAGTTGGCACTGTAATTGAGTCTTCAAAAGACCATTCCACCATTCAATTAATCCAGCTGCTTCAGGGTGATGGAGAACATGGTAAGACCAGTGAATTCCATGGGCCTGTGCCCATTCCCCCACATCATTTGATGAGAAATGGGTTCCTTGATCAGAAGCAATGCTGTGTGGAATGCCATGGTGGTAGATAAGACATTCAGTTAGTCCAAGGATGGTAGTTTTGGAACAAGCATTGCATGCCGAAAATGCAAACCCATAGCAAGAGTATATGTCTATTCCAGTTAAAACAAATCACTGCCCCTTCCATGGTGGAAGTGACCCAATGTAGTCAACCTGCCACCAGGTAGCAGGTGGTCACCTCGAGGAATGGTGCCTTATCTGGGGCTGAGTGTGGGTCTCTGCTGCTGGCAGATTGGGTATTGAGCAGTGGCTGTAGCCAAGTCAGCCTTGATGAGGGGAAGTCCATGCTTTTGAGCCCATGCATAACCTCCATCCCTACCTTCATGGCCACTTTGTTCATGAGCCCATTGGACAATGACAGGAGTGGCTGAGGAAAGAGGCTGAGCATTAGCCACAGAGTGGGTCACCTTATCCACTTGATTATTAAACTCTTCCTCTGCTGAAGTCACCCTCTGGTGAGCATTCATGTGAGACACAAATATGTTCATGTTTTTGCCCACTCAGAAAGATTTATCCACATAGCTCTTCCCCAGACCTCCTTGTCACCAATTTTCCAATCATGTTCCTTCCAAGTCCCTGACCATCAAGCCAAACCATTGGTAATAGCCCATGAATCAGTGTACAAACGCACCTCTGGCCATTTCTTCTTCCAAGCAAAATGAACAACTAGATGCACTGCTCAAAGCTCTGCCCACTGGGAGGATTTGCCCTCACTACTATCCTTCAAGGATGTCCCAGAAAAGGGCTGCAGTGCTGCAGCTATCCACTTTTGGGTGGTACCTGCATATCATGCAGAACCATCTGTAAACCAGGCCCGAGTTTTCTCATCCTCAGACAACTCCCTGTAAGGGACTCCCCAAGAGGCCAAAGTTGTGGGCTGGTAAAGAGAAGGTAACATGGCAGGAGTGGTGACCATGGGCATTTGGGCTACTTCCTCATGTAACTTACTTGTGCCTCTAGGACCTGCTTGAGCCCTATCTCGTATATACCACTTCCACTTTAACATGGAATGCTGCTGTGCACACCCAACTTTATGGTTTGGTGGGTCAGACAATACCCAGCTCATGATAGGCAACTCAGGTCTCATGGTAACTTAATGGCCCATGGTTAAGCATTCAGTCTCTACTAATGCCCAGTAGCAAGCCAAAAGCTGCTTCTCAAAAGGGGAATAGTTATCTGCAGAGGATGGCAAGGCTTTGCTCCAAAATCCTAAGGGTCTGCATTGTGATTCCCCTATAGGGGCCTGTCAAAGGCTCAAGACAGCATCTCTATTTGCCACTGAATCTTCCAGCACCATTGAATCTGCTGGATCATATGGTGCAAGTGGTAGTGCACTTTGCACAGCAACCTGGACCTGTTGCAGGGCTTTCTCTCATTCCAGTCCCCAATCAAAACTAGCAGCTTTTCTGGTAATTCGGTAAATGGGCTGCAGTAACACACCCAAATGAGGAATGTGTTGTCTCCAAAATCCAAAGAAGCCAACAAAGCTTTGTGCTACTTTTTTGGTCATAGGTGGGGCCAGGTGAACAGCTTATCCTTTACTTTAGAAGGGATATCTTGACAGGTCCCACACCACTGGACACCTAGAAATTTCACTGAGGTGGAAGGGCCCTGTATGTTTGTTGGATTTATCTCCCATCCTCTCTCACACAAATGCCTTACCAATAAATCTAGAATCTTTGCTACTTCTTGCTTAGTAAGTCCTATCAACATGATATCATCAATATAATGGACCAGTGTGATGTCTCATGGGAGGGAGAGATGATCAAGGTCTCTGTGAACAATATTATAACATAGGGCTGGAAAGAGGATATATCCCTGAGACAGGAGAGTGAAAGCATACTGCTGACCTTGGCAGCTGAAAGCAACCTGTTTCTGATGGTCCTTAGTAATGGCAATTGAGAAAAAAGCATTTGCCACATCAACAGCTGCATACCAGGTGTAACCATTGGCCAATTTGATGTAATTATGAATTTCAAAAATATAATTGGATCATGCTTGTAAGCTGATCTGTTAATCTGGGCATGATTCGGTTATGATTAGGGTGTTGAGCCCAACCCCTTCACGGATGGGAAATCGAATATAAAAGGCAAGGCAAAGAACAGAGTTGAAGCAGTCTTTTGAGAAGCAGTTTTGATGATTGAAAGAAGGCCCAAGGAGAAGAGAAGCAAGTCATTCGCCTGATAGCCTACAGCTGAACTTGTGGAGAAAACAGGAGCTAAGCCTGGAGAGAAACACAGCCCTGGGAAGAGAGGAACCCAAGAAGCCTGAACCCTGGCAAATGCTGGCAGCTGTCTTGCTCTAACATGTGGCAATGGACTGTGGTGAGAGAAGAAACTTAACGCTTTATGGCCTGGTATCTGTGGACTTCTACCCCAAATAAATACCCTTTATAAAGACCAATCCATTTTTGGTATTTCACATTAGCAACCCTTTGGCTGACTAATACAGAATTTGGTACCAGGAGTGGGGTAGTGCTTTTGTAATTACCAAAATGTTGGAAAGGTTTTATAAGTGGGTAAGGAGTATTTTCTGGAGGAATTGTGAAATGTTTGATGGAAACGGCCTAGATCACTTTGAAGAGACTGTTGATAGTAATATGGATGCTAAAGAGACTTTTTCTGATGCCTTAGAAGTAAATGATGAAACTATTATTGGAAATTGGAGGAAAGGCCATCCATGTTTTAAAGTTGCAGAGAACTTAGAAAGATTAACTCCTGATGTTATATGGAAGACAGAATTTGAAAATGGTGAACCGGAGCATTTAGCTGAAGAACTTTCCAAGGTAAACTCAGAGAATGTGGCTTGGCTTCTACTTGCAGCTTATAGCAAAATACTAGAGGAGTGAAATACACTAAGGACTGAACTTTTGGGAACAAAGAAAACAGAAACTGATTCCAGAACTTCCAAGTTTCTGGAAATCAATTTCCCAGATGAAACTGCCCTATTTGAAGACTTTTCTAAACTTAGAACCCATAACTCAGAATTGAAGATGCAGTTATCTCAGAAAGACTTGTGGAAAGTTTTACTGTCTGATGGCATGGATCCCTGCTTACTGCATGCCAAACCAACAAAGTTTATGGTAGAGCTGTATGAACAAAACCACTGTCAGCTTGGACAAAAGAGGACATGGAAAGTAGCGATTCACAGAGAATCAGCTTTAAGAAGAAAATCATGGAAGCAGAGACCTGGACTTAAGACATCTCCTTGGGCCAAGAGAGGAGCCCCACCCATGTATACAGAGAGGGTGAGTTTGGCCCTGCAGTTGAACAGAGTGGATGTTCCTACCCGATGTTCTGACAAAGTTTTGATGCCCCATGGTGCAGAGAGGGTGAGTTTTCCCCAGCAGTTGAAGAGGGTGGATGTCCCTACCTGATGTTCTGTGGGAGTTTTGCCATCCCAGGGTGCATAGAGGGTGGAGCACATTCCTCAAAGATTAGGGTGGTTAAGATCAACACCCCATAGGTCTGAGAGGGATGTACCTGTTCCCCTGGATTAAAGAAATCCAGGTGGTCAACCCATTGCTATGAGAGGGTTGAACCTGTATGTCAAAGGTTAGGAAAGGCCAAGTGGTCAACTCGTTGCTCTGAGAGGGTTGAACCTGTATGCCAAATGTTAGGGGGAATGTTGTCTTCACCTCACTGTACTACGGGGGCTAAGACTCTAACCCAAAGATTGGGTAAGGTGTGGCAATCACCCTGACACTCTTGGAGGGTGAGGTCTGGAGCTTGGTTGACACCCAGATGCTTGATGAGGGTGGAACCAAGAAAGTGGCCATTAGGCAAACCTGTGGAAAGGGTGAGTCCCCATGTGGCCCCAAGGAGAAGAAACCAACGTCTTAAGAATGACTCTCAGACTTTGAAATTGAATGGAGGATGCCCTGCAGATTTGCTGAACTGTATGGGATCCATGACTCATGTTTAACATACCAATTTCTCCTTATGATAATGAAAATGTTTATTGTTTATCTTTCCATTTGTGTATTGGAAGCAGTTAAATAGTTTGTAAGTTTCAGAGGTCTATAGCAGACAGGACTTTGTCTCAAGATGAACTGTATTTCTTTAAAGTGATTATGATATGATTTTGTAGTTGAATTGTTACTAATTTAAGGTTTTTTTTTTTAAATATTGTAATGTATTTTTGGAATTCAGAGGGTGGAGTGTAACCGTTGGCCAATTTGATGTAATTATGAATTCCAAAAATATAATTGGATCATGCTTGTAAGCTGATCTGTTAATCTGGGTATGATTAGGTTATGATTAGGGTGTTGAGCCCCACCTCTTCATGGGTGGGGAATCGAATACAAAAGGCAAGGCAAAGAACAGATTTGAAGCAGTCTTTTGAGAAGCAGTTTTGATGTTTGAAAGAAGGCCCCAGGAGATGAGAAGCAAGCTGTTCAACTGATCATCTACAACTGACCTTGTGGAGGAAACAGGAGCCAAGCCCAGAGAGAAATGCAGCCCTGGGAAGAGAGGAACCCAAGAAGCCTGAACCCTGGCCAATGCTGGCAACTGTCTTGCTCTAACACATGGCAATGGACTGTGGTGAGAGAAGAAACTTAACGCTTTATGGCCTGGTATCTGTGGACTTCTACCCTAAATAAATACCCTTTGTAAAGACCAACCCATTTTTGGTATTTCAGATTAGCACCCCTTTGGCTGACAAATACACCAACTACCAGGTGAAGTGTTGATTTGCTCAAGCAATGATACCACATCTAGGACAGCAGCTGCTATTGAAGTCACCACCTGGTTAAGTTTACAATAATATACTGTCATCCTCCAAGATCTATCTGTTTTCTGCACAGGCCAAATAGGAGAGTTGAATGGGGATGTTGTGGGAATCACCACCCCTACATCCTTGAAATCCTTGATGGTGGCACTAATCTCTGCAATACCTCCAGGAATCCAGTATTGCCTTTGATTTACTATTTTGCCAAGCAGGGGCATTTCTAGAGGTTGGCCTTTCCAACCATAATAGCCCTCAATCCATGAGTCAGGGATCCAATGTGGGGATTCTGCCAGTTACTGAGTATGTCTATTCCAATTGTCCATTCTGGAACTGGAGAAATAACCACAGAATGGATCTGGGGACCCACTGGACCCACTGTGAGATGGACCTGAGCTAAAACTCCATCAATCACCTGACCTCCATAACCCCCTACTGTGACTGGTGGACCACAGTGACGTTTTGGGTATCCTGGAATTAATATGACTTCTGAGCCAGTGTCTAATAATCCCTGAAATGTCTGATCATTTCCTTTTCCCCAATGCACAGTTACTCTGGCAAAAGGCCATAGGTCTCCCTGGGGAAAGGTGGGAGGAATATTAACTATATAAATTTTTGGCAGTTTAACAGGATCCTTCCCCAAGGGGACCTGCCCTTCTCCTCATTCAAGGGGCTCTGGGTCTGTAAACTGTCTCAAGTCTGGGAATTTTTAAGGGGCCATGATTCTCTACATCTGTAATTAGAGTTAGGATTTTGTTCACTTGACATAGAAATCTTCTACTTATACAGATCCAGAAGAAATTTAGTAGACTGCCCATGTATTTCACTTCAAGGTACTCCATGATCTATTAGCCAACACCATAACTCCATGCAACTCAGACTATTCTGTGTGCTGTTTTGAATCTGTCTTTCATTGTGGTAGCCATGCCCACCTTGCCTTTGGTGTTTAACTGCCGTTACTTGACTTTTACCGGGCCAAGATCCGATCATCCTCATGATATTTAAGGATTCCAATTCCATTACACGCCCCCCCACCATAATATCTGGACTGCAGAGAAGAGCAACCGCAGAGATCTTCAGAGAAGATGGAGTTAGTCTTAAAAATTTATTCCTTACAGTCCTGGTTAAAGGTGTGTCCTCTGGACATTCCTGGGTTGGGTGGGCAGGTCTCAAATGCTAAATCCATTCTAGCATTCCAATCTGTCTATGCCGTTGAATCCCCTCATCTACTGTATACCACGGCAAATCAGACATCTCAACAACAGACATGCTAGGCCATCGTTTGGTCCATGCTTCAGTCAGCCACCCAAAAAAACTGTTAGAGCCCTTTCTAACCCCTCGAGCTACAGTGTTGAATCCAGAATTTCTGCTCAGTGGGCCCATATCAATAAATTCAGCAGGATCCAACTTTATATTCCTTCTACCATTATCCCATACCCTTAGCATCCATTCCCACACATATTCCCCTGGTTTCTGTCTATATAAGTTGGAAAACTCATGC
The DNA here is from genome assembly GCA_029593785.1 of Cabassous unicinctus. NCBI lineage: Eukaryota > Metazoa > Chordata > Mammalia > Cingulata > Chlamyphoridae > Cabassous > Cabassous unicinctus. Next base: position 12,032 of record JAQZBX010031050.1, read on the forward strand.
AGTTCTTTCAGAGTATAGCATAATTCCTCATGGGTCACACTTTGTATTTCACCTTTGGGGGCTTGTTGTGATTTTAATCTAGTAATGGGTCTGGAAGAGAAGAGGGGTGGGGGTTGAGGGTAAGGAGAAGGATTAGAGATGTCTTGCAGGCTACTGACCTGAGGGCATTCCTTTGCATTTTCTTCTGGTGAGACAGGATTATTTTCTTCAGGCAGGGGTTGAAAGACAGATTCCTCAGGGAAGACTGGAAGTTGGGTAGTGCATGCTGGAGATTGGCTGGTACTTGTCTCACATCTGGAAGGAGGACCAGACTCCCTGGGGCAAGGTGGAGGCTGGGCAGTGCATGCTGGAGTTAGGTTGGTACCTGCCTCAGGGCTGGGAGGAGGTCCAGACTCCCTGGGGCAGGCAAGAGGCTGGATGATGCAAGGTTGAAAAAGTGTGGTCTCCACAGGGCAGGCAATTGCAGGTTTGTCTGGTAAAGTCTTGGCAGAATTTAGGGTTCCAATGTCCCCAAAAATATTTTCATCATCCCATATGTCTCCGTCCCAATCCTCAGGGTTCCTCTCCTTTCCAATCAATGCCTTCACTTTAATTGCAGAAACCCTGTGAGGTTAGTTTCCTCTGTAATTCTGCTACTCATACAATGAGAGTCTGTGTTTGATTCTCAGATATCTCAAGTCTGTGGCTACAGGAAACAAGATTTTCTTTCAAGGCACACATAGAAATTTTCATATCATCCATGCGACATTTAAGTTTCAAATTTGAAGACTTTAGCTCATCGCTTTCATTTGTAACTGTATCCAGAGTATCTAGGAGGAGCCAGCCAACATCATTATATTTTTTACTCCACAAAATTCTGTTAAGGTATTCAAAACACTCTCACCCAGATCCTTGCTTCTTATAAATGTGGAAGTAGGGGAATCCAATGATGCTATTTTTCATATCTCTATTGCCAGCTCATGTCATGGACAGTTAGCAACCTCATTATTGGAAAGGGAGTCATTAGTACCCCTGAGTCCAATTAGAGTAGAGAGCCAATTACAAAACTCCCAGAACCACCTCAGACATCCCATGTTTAAGACTCTGTTCCTCAAGAACCACTCCCAGTAGCAAGCTGTATTAGTCAGGTTTTTCTCAGGAAACAGAATCAACAGGAGATATCTGTCAATAATATGAGATTTTAAAAGAGTCTTTCATGTGACTGTGGGGATGCACAAATCCAGGTTCCGTAGGCAAGCTGCAAACCAGTGGCTCCGGTAAAAGTCTGATGAAATGTCATTGATGAGTTTCTGGGAGAAGTTGCCTGTCCAACGATGAGCTGGGAAATTCTCTCTGAATGTTGAAATCACTTTCCCTTTTAAGGCATTCAACTGATTGGATAAAAGCGCCACCCATTGATGATGTAATCTCCCTGATTGATGCAGATGTAATCAGCCATCCATGCAGTAAACTCGCTGGTGATTGAAGTCTATAAATGCTCTTGTACTACAATTAGCCCAGTGCTTGGTGGAACAAACACCTGGACACAATTACCTGGTCAAGTTGACACATTAGCCTAACCATCACAACAGAGAGTTGAAGGACAAAATGGATGGAGTAAGTAATGCCTTTACAGTAATAACACTGAATGTTAATGGATTGAACCCCCAATCAATGCCATAGACTGATAGAATGCATAAAAAAATATGAGCTATCCATATGTTGTCTAGAGGAGACCCACCTCAGACATAAGGACAGAACCAAGTTAAAAGTGAAAGGTTGGAACAAGGTATTCCATGCAAATAGTAACCAAAATAGAGCTGGAGTAGACCAGATAAATGTAAAATAATAACAGTATTATATATGAACAATAATTACTCAGTGTAACTGGAAAACTGTTCCTGTGATCATTATTCTGTAATATTTTTCATACAAAATAAAAGAGTGGAAAAAGATTTATCTCAATTTAAACAATGCTAAGACAATTCTTATTTTAACATTTCCAAAAAGGCGTATATTTTAAAATTAGTTGTTTCTCCTCATTGTGGCATAGTTTAAACAGCCACATTCTTTCTGATATGTACAATAATGACACATCTTACAATGATTGGCTTTTTAGATTGAGGGAATTATGATCCCAGACAAATATTAAGCAAATAATTTTCAGTGTAGCTCTAGTAGTTCATCTATCTTGGCCTCTATTAAAGAGTACCCAGAAAATATTTTGAAGAACTAAATTAAGTTGAGAGGACATTAAGAGTCATAACTCAGCACAAAATATATGTCTGATCATCTTAGCCTTAAGAAAATTAATACAAAGGAAAAATGTTAAAATTAATTGAATATATATGAAAAATTACAGAATTAAGAATCATCTGACCTACATAAGTTTTATACTAGTGTTATTCAGAGTCTGTAACATTAGCATAACCTGGTTGTCTATTAGAAATGCAAATATCTCTACCCTCCTCAGACTTATTGACTCAGAATAACTTTTGAGTACCTGAATCTACATTGTAATAAAACTTTTAAGCAAAATTAAAATTTAAGGAAATTTCAATTTAAATTCCAGTGTTCCAACGTCATTCTTTGCTGACAGTGAGGAAAATAAGGCAAAGACAAAACCATTTGGGATTACAATTGAGGAAGATAATATAAACAAAATGGGATAAGAAATGAAGAAAAAATGTAAAAGGGACAGAAATGATAGAAATTAAGCATAGGGATTGGATACCATATGTCCCTGAAATTGTAATTGTTGGTAGTTAATGTGAAGAATCTACTTTTTGTTTTGTGTGGAGAGTTTACAGTTGTGTATTACATTGTTTTAAAGACAAAGTGAGAGTGAAAGGAAGAGAATATAATTGAAGTACACTTCTGTTATGGTCAAATTTTTTTTAAAGGAAAGAAAATCAGAACTTATAAGAAAGTCCCAGTTAACTTTTAATAACTTTTTCCCCTATTATGCAAAAATAATTAGAAATTAGGGTAAGTAAAATAAAATGGCCACCTACCTTGGGCAATGCTGGGAGTGGGCCCTTTCTGAGAAATGACAGGGAGTTTTCAGAAGACAAAAAAAATGTACTGAAGAGGCTGTCTGAGAAAGTAGACCACATCCTTTAAAGTTTCAGTTAAGCTACTCTGGTGGTAGCCTAGTTTCTCTCCAGTAACTATAGCTTCCCTGCATAGACAAGCATACCATATTAATTAATGTATATCAGGTTCCTGCATTGTAAGACCTGTTTGTAAGGCTCTTCTATGTAATGAGGAAATTTAAGGATTCCCTAAATGCCTTTATAAGCAACTGTGATGAAGATGACTTTGGAAACTCTCATTTGTCCCCTGTGGCAGGTTAGTATAGGAAACAAGGGAAGGCTGCTGGCCAGAACACAGCCATGAGACTCCACCCAGAAACTCCCTGAGGGTTGGCAGCTACTTGAGAACAAAGCTGTAACCATTACAACCAAAAAGCCCACCAAGACCTTAGTACTGAGGTCCCATTTGAAACTCCCAGGCTCAAAAGAAGCTTTTGATAAATGCAAACAGGAAAACCTCCTCATTGTATCCCTGAAAGCTAAAAATGTGGAAAGGCAACCAATCAAGACAGCAAATAGCTGCACTCCCTCCTTAAAATGTGGAAAGGGGAAGAGGAAAGGCCATAAAAAGGCCTAACCCAGGGCTCCACATTGTGAGTCTCACCCTGCAGCAGGCCTGTACCCATGTCTCAAGTGTGTACTATCTCTTTTCTTGCTTCTTCCTAAACTCTTTACTCCCTTGCCTACCCTATGGCATGTCCTTAAATTCCTTTATGTGACCCAACTAACCTAGAAGCCCAGAGCACTCCTGCAGAACCTCTTTGAGAGGTCCCTGCTCCAGTAATTTCCCCTTCAAAAAACCTGCAACTTCGATTATATTGGTGACTTTTATCTTTTAATAAAGAAAATAGAGGGTATTTGTCAATGGAGAATTTGGCAGAAAGCATTGTAATTCAGGATGAAGGTATTAAATTTCAACAAACCTTGGTTTTTAACCCCTTTCCCCCTAATTCTTACTTCATATGTAACTTTGAAAGATAGCTTAGGTAATTCTCTGTGCCATATTTTTCAGTTGGGAAATAAACAAGGAAATTCCTTACATCTCCTTTCCCCCATTTTTTTTTCTTGACCATTAGTGTTTCAGTATAAAAATGTCATAAAATGATTACAGAGGCTTTCTTTGGTTTACTTTATAATTGGCCATTAAAACGATAGCATTAACTAATAGACTCATCATAATCCTTAGTTAAGGACAGAATTTCCCAATTGGTTCATACATTTCTAGTTTACATTTTTGCTTATAATAATGCCTTAAGCAATGACAAGCCTGCCATGCAAAAGAAAAAATTAGGACCTTGACAAAATCTAATATTCAGCTACTACAATTTTGGAGATATATGGTGTTCAGTTCCTGTTGTTCAATATCTCTTATTCCAGCCCCCTTTACATCTTAAGTATTTTTTCTTCTCTCCATTTCATACTGTTCTCACAGAATCCATCTAAGTTTTATTCACAAAGGTTTCTGTCTCTGAATCATTTCCTCTGTTATCTCTTTGTTTACCTTATATTTTCCTTGCAATTTCTTGTTCACAGGATTGTACTTTAGCTGTTTTCTGATTTCTTACTTATAGACCACCCACCTTTTCACTATGTCTGCAATTCTTCCATTGTTTTCCACAACCCAATTCCACTGAAATATGAATCTGCTCAGTCCTAATGGCCTACATGGGAGATGAAAACTCAGTCCCCCAGAGGGTGACTGGAATCCTGGCCAAGCTGTTCCTGACCTCTCTCCTGCAATGGTGGAAAGGTAACCCTGACCCTGTAGAGGCTAATCTACTGCATGGCCTTGTCATTAGAGAAAACAAAGAAAAGAGGGAAAGAAAGAAAAGCAGACTTTGAGACTTCTGCACAGGAGTAAGTCTGATCAGATGGGAAGCCCACTCCACATGCAAACTGACAAAAACACAATTCCTCTTCCACCATCTACTTCTAGTCTCTGATAGGGATAATTGACATTTAATCACTCTAATAAAAAGTGGTAGGCAAACACAGTCTATGCCCCACATTCCAATCTGAAAGCAGCTCCACATTGAAATAACACCATTCATTGAGTGAAAGAAAATAACAACTGGATAGAACAAATTGTTTTCATCTATTTTCTTGTTTATTGTATCTAATATATATGTGACAAAGTGTTTGAATGTCCAAAGTGTGGTGCTACTGCATGCATTTCCTATGTGTCTTGGCCCAGCTGGAGCTGAAATTATGGGGATCAGTACATCTTACTCCTGGGACACTGACAGGAAGTACTGAGTCTCAGATGCTGCAGTCCCTGAGATGGCCAGAGGCTGGAAGTGCATAACCTCACTGGACCAAATGACAGTACCCATGAGCCTTCAATTTTGCTGGATCTTGAAGTATAATGCAGGCAGTTTATGCAATGTTCAGGCTGTAGCAGAGAATAAATCTGTAGATGTCTGGATTTGTCTGACCAAGAGCTGATGCACTTGAAACCCTTGGTAGTCAACTCAGGGGGCACAGAGGAGAAGAGTTCCTCTTCTTGCCCCTATTACTTGGGGTTCTGCCATTGGTTAATGTAACCTTCAGACCATTCATGGAACAATTTGTGATGTCTGCCCCCTGCCAGGCCTTCTCACCTGGAGGGCTGCACTCAGTTTCAAGGCAAACAGAAACTGTCCCAGCTGTTCCTTCTCACTCCAGAAAATTTCACACCTTGTCAAATGCCCCTTGAATTCTGCCTCCAGCTCTGACCTGGATCATTACTCCCCTTCCAGGTCCAGGCCCACCAATATACCCCTCCCAATCCTGACTCCATAACTTCAAATTAGTTCCCACAGGTGAATAAGAAGTTCATTATTCTCAAAAGGAAAAAGCTTTAATCATTGTACACTAGAGGAGAGTCATGACAAGCTTAGTAGATTACAAAGAATTTCCTTAGCATATTAGTGATTGCATGAAGTTGTTTGCTAATTTTGAAATGTTTAAGCCATTCAAGAGAAGAACAAAATAAGACATATCCTTCAGGGCACAGACCTCAAGGCACCTAGGTTTACAGGGCAGGGTCCAAGCAGAAGAGTCCACAGGGCCACTATGAAGGCACTCAAAGCAGTGTCTTAGGCACCTTTCCAGGTGTTGGTGAAGGCTGCCATGCTGTGTAAGTTCCTTTCTTTTCTGGGTTTCCCCTAATTTAAGCTTGGTTTTCAGCAGCTTTCAGGGGTGACCTGGGCTCCAGGGGATGCTCTGGATGCACACTCACCTACCTCTTTTGATGTTGACCTCTCCTGGCTGATTCAGGCCCCATTGAGCCACATTGTAGTGTCCACTTCTTTCTGAAGTGACTGTACCTCCTTTGTGGTGACAAGCATTCTCTCCTGGACAGTCAGGTCTCAACAGTGTTTTTGGCCCCTCTGGACTTCAGGAACATACCCGTGCATAGGGAAAGCCCATGACTGCTACCAGTATGCATGGTAGATCACATTGGAGAAAAACCCAGGGACTTGGCTACAGCAATGGCAGAGTGTTTTGAAGTTATCCTTTGCCCAAGCCCAGGTCAGATCTCGGCTCAGACCTGGTGGCACATGGGGATCAGGACTTGCCGACCCCCAAGGCACATTTTCCAATGTGCACAGTGAGAGATCAATAGCTTCAGCCTCCCAAATGAGCCAAACATTGTAGCTGATGTAGAAAAGGGGCAAATGATTCACTCGAGTACTAACTCTTGGTTTTTACATTGTCCTGGTTAGTCTATGTAGATGGAAGCCAAAGTCTGATGAATACATGGGTATTGACAATAGGATTAAAGTGTAAATTGTATCATTCTGGATGACTGTGTGGAAAGTCAGGATTATGATGATTGAATCAGGCAATGGTCTGGGGAAAGGAAGGAGGCCCATGGTGGGATGAGGGTGGAGTCCAGTTAGTAGGAGTTTCCAGGCACTATGGGCAGTCTCTTCATGTGTCAGCCAGTGTGTATTAACCTTTTCATACCTAATTCTCAAAAAAAAAAAACCTTCAACTGGGGCTAACATCTGAAATATCAGACAGAGAAATACATCTAACAAGATTGTTTTTTCCACACAATTCAACCATGAATTGAGAATTTTGCCTAAAGACCTACTAATAAATAAAAATGTAGGATTGAGAAGTGATCTGGGACTCCTGAATGCAGAATTTTGTAATGAGTAGGATGCAAGGATTTTAAAGTTCCTTTCAGTAGACTAGTACTAGCAAATATTTATGAAATAAAAGCTGTGACTGAAAATGCTATTATGTTGGTCACTTTCAATTTTTGTATATCTTTAAATGTAATTATTTATTAAGGCTAGTTTTAAACAGAAAATAACTTTGGATATTAACTGAAAAATGTACAACTGAAGATGATGTGTCATAATTGTTTTATAGTATTAACCTGTATGTAAATAGCAGCAAAGAATGGAACATAAATAAACAGGCAATTAGGGAGTAATTTCTGGTAGTACATATTATTTTCCATTTTAAATGTCATTATCCATCTCTTAACTTAGAATTAAAATTAGTTTAAATCTTAAAAGAAAGGGAAGTGGGTGTGGCTCAGTGGATAGAGCCCCCGTTTACCATATGGGAGGCCCGGATTTGCGTCCTGAGGCCTCCTTGTGAGGGCACGCTTGCCTGAGCGGTGCGGTGGGCTGATGCAGCAACCTCACGGCAGGAAGCGGGTGTGGCACAATGGATAGAGCACCCATTTACCATATGAGAGGCCCCGGGTTCGGTTCCTGGTGCCTCCTTGTGAGGGCAGGTCGGCTTGCGCTGGTGCCGTGGGCTGATGCGGCAAGACCTCACAGCAAGGGGGAGATAAGCAGACACAGAGAAGACACGCAGTGAATGGACACAGCAGCACAAGCAGCAAGGGGGGGATAAATGAAATAAAATAAATAAATCTTTGAAAAAATAAATAAGTAAACAAATCTTAAAAGAAAAATAAGGTTGTCTGTCCTGTCATATTGGGAGACCTGGGCATGAAAAATCCCCACAAATCTGAGTAAGGCAATGGATCATTCCTTATATTAAAAATATGTTGCCGCCTTCTATTTCCAGGAGGGTGGTGAAGAAGGGGTGATCGGGGCACCTTGATGATGGGGCTGGTGAATCTGGGTGCCCCTCACCTGTCTCCCCTCAGCTGCTGCAGACCAAGGTTCCTGGAAGGACTTGAGTCCCCGTGATCCACTTCCCTACAGGTGGCCAGGCCTGCCCCCTAGTATTGTAGCTCCACACACTCCGCAGCATTGTCTCTGGAGGATGCAGGCCCACTTCCCTCTGACCTGCTGCCAGTGCAAGAGCATGAAGGATTCATGATGCCTGGTGCCTGGCTTCTGACCCAGGTGCCACCAGTGCCCAACCCTGGACTGTGAGTGGTGCATTGTCATTGCCTGTTCCAGCTGCCCATGGCTGACCTGTGAGGGGAAATTCTCTCAGGCTGAGATCTGCTATCACCACAGGCAGACATGGCTTCTGAAATAGACCTGCAGTATGACCCATCAGCAGATGGCACAGAGTCTAAGATGGAGAGCAAGTACCTTCAGCTCTGTTTAGGACAAGAATCTGGACCAGATGGAATCAGGCCATGCCCAGGATGCAACGCTGACATCATCAAGACAAATGGTGGGAGTTAAAATCACATGACCTGTGCAGAATGTGGCTGTGGACTTTGCTGGCTTTGCCTGAGAGAGATCTCAAACTTACATTATCTCAGCCCCTCCAGCTGCACATTCTAGGGCAAGAAACTGTGTAGCCAGAAGACAATTCCAGGCACATTGCCTGGAGCTCTGGTGGGGATTTCCCTCATGGCTGACATTGTCATTCCTGTCATGGTCACTGGCATTCATGGCTGTGTTGGCTGGAAGATCCTCAGCAGGTGGGAGGGAAGAAAAACCTCCAAGCACAAGAGGACTTGGCCATGGCAAGAGGAGTGACTTTGTGAGGCATGGCATCCCCAGTTATTGCTGTTTATGCCCATATATTGCTGTTAATATTAGTCTTGATGCCCCATTAGGCTGGCATGTCTTTGGGGATGTGCCTATTCCTCTCTGTCACAGAGAAGGCTGTGGAGTTAACACAAGAAAGGGAAAAGGGGCAAAACTTGAGTTTGATGAAAATGGTCTAATCAGTGACAGAAGTCTGGTGTGTGTGTGCACATATCCCAGTATGGGGAAAAGAGCCTGAAGGCCTGTCTAGTGCAGTGATCACCAGTGGAAGCCTTTCAGATGAACTAAGTGTCCTGCAGGCCCTTACAGGGAAATAGCCAGCGTTGTAGTCCCCTCAGTGGGCATGGTGAGAGGGGACATTCTGCCCATGAGCAAGGGAAATGCAGCAGGGTAGAAATCCAAGCTGAGGGTCAAAAGGAAGTTTTCCCAAAGACACAGCCAGTCTTAGAAACTAGTGACAATGCAAGAGCATATGTGAGGGCCAACTCCAAAATCAGGTCTTGCAACCCACAGGACAGAGGATGCAACAATAGGGAAATCCAAGTAAACATCAAAGCCAAACCAAAACACTATCAACTAGGGAGTGGAAATAGCAGGGAGGACTCACATTAGGACTATGCTCAGATGGCAGAGATGAAGAGGAAGGTAGGGGTGGTGGTGGTGGCAGCAGGGAGGAGGATCCCTCCTGCAAATACTGAAACTCTGGGCAGAAAGACTGCCTGGCCAGCAAACCTGGGACTTCAGCCTGGCCCAGCTTGAGAGCATCTACAGTGACCTGGAGATCTCTGATACACAGGTGATGTGCCAGACATCTTCTCAGATGAGTGTGACTCCCCTGCTCCTATCCTGCCAGCTGTCCCTCTACCCCCAGAGCACAGAATATATCCAGCCCAAGTGCCCATATGAACCTCCATGCCCCAGATGAGAGGCAGACTATCTTGAAGCCAGAAGGTGCAGAAGCAAGAGTATGAATTGGAATGAAAGTTCATGCTCTGAGAATCACACTTATTGTAAATGTATCATTTGGAATCTTTTTTCTGGGGGAGAGGGGTGGGTGCTACATATTTTATTTTTAAAAGTCTCTGGTCACAGATTTTACTGAGGAAATTTCTGAGAAATTTGCAATTTCTTATCAGACAAAATTTTGCCCTTAGTCAAAACCCCTCTTACCTACATTCTAATTTTAATTTATTGGTTAACCTCAATCCATGAGGTGATTCATGAGGTTTGTGAGTTTACAAAGGTATGTGTGTATGCTAACATATTACTGAAGGACACATTATAATAAGGATTTCTGTCATAAATCAGCTCATCTCATTTTCTTTGGCTTGGATAATCTTACAGAACCAAGTGTTTGATTAAAACAGAATGCCATAAAACAGAAAGCCATCTCTTTGAATGTTTCTACATCTGAGATTGTCTAAATCTGAGGAGGAAATATTGTATTCAAATAAGATTACCATGGAGCCATCTATGAAACAAAGACTTCTTCCAGCATGACAGGAAACAAAACTAGGCTTGGCTTTGAACCATGTAGTCAGACTAAAGAATTATTAGCTGACCAAGCCATATACAGAAGCTAGACATTAAAATGAACCTTGTTTACCCTCAAGAGGCAGTTGTGCAGTTTTTCTTTTAAAGCTTTATTTAACCTTTTCTGCATTGAAGTCACTTGTAGTTATGTACTTCAGAGGAGGGGAGGAGGTGGTGGTTTACACTCATTCTTAAGAGAAATCCAAATGGATGTTACAGGTTTACCAACTGGGGACTAGAAGTATTTTTATTGGAGGGAGAAATGTACTAATTCTGCATAATCATCCAGAAAAAGCTTAGATGTTTGCTGTGTTCTAAGGTACAAGTTCCCTGTTTCAAAAAAGCCTTCTCAATTTTCTCAGTTTAAAGAGTATTCTCAGTTTCTTAGCAGTTTCAAATTTTTCTCGGTCTAGTTTCAGTAAGAGAGACAAAGGAATCTGACTGAAATTTAGAATGAAAGAAGAAATGACACACAATCAAAATCTCTGAACTTATTTAATTTTCTCTGCTCTTATAAATTTTTCAAGGCTGAGCCAAGTTTTTACTTTAGATTTATTCCTCAGCCTAGAATGTTGTCCTTATAAATCAAAGGACATACATAGCATAGCAGGAAAATTAAACAGAAGTTTAATGAGACCTGATGTAAGATTGCAAATATGGCAGTAAATTATTTTGTCACTGTGTGAGTCCATTACACTCTCATGCCCCTAACTTCCCATTTTCAGTCTATATTTAAGTCATTTCCATTGCCAATCTTCTTTATTACATTAGTTCTAGGCCCAGAGGAAAAACTGAAAACATCCTTTCCTAAGACCAGATGGCTTTTTGTTTCCTTGCACATATGCACCTGCTCTATCTTCCTGAGGGAGATGTGCCCAGACAACAACCAACTTGGAAGATGTTTATCTGTTGAGTACTCCAGGCAGAGTTAGTGCTAACTGTACCTGGGCAGGAACTGCTGTTAGTGGACTTTGGGTCTCTGGAAAAAAGAGCCCTAAAGGTTTTCCTGTTTGTAAAAATGAACCTGTTTGGAAAAAAGAGGCTGATACCCTGGAGATCCCTGAAATGCAAATTAATTCAAGTCTTGCAGTTCTCTTGAAGCCTCATAAAAGGAGCAATTAACATGGCTAAAAAAAATCTACAAGAGTTTGCAACCATACCTATATACTTATCTGTGTTCCACTGTTTACTGTTGTAAATAGTGGCAACTTACTCTCTGAGTCTGTTTTCACTAGGCCAACATGGGGATACTAATACTAATTATGGGGTTGTCAAGATTAAGTGAGAGGATGCACTGAAAATATATTTGGTAAAGGCCCATGTTTTATCTGCCTGAAGGAATAAGAAGAAAAAAGGTTAATGAAGATTCTGGATGCCATTTTAAAGAGGAAGCATAGATCTCAAGAAGAGAGGTTATGGAAAACTAAGCTTATTCTAATACTGTTGTATTGCTGTAATACTGTTGTATTACTGTTGTAATCCTGTTGTATTGATCAGGCATTCACAGATGTAACGGTCCATTGGCAAGACTTGAGGAAAAAATGAATACAACTTTGGAAAATTTGGTTTTGCCTTATCTTTTCCTATTTGCTTATTTGCATAACTAGGGAGTGCTTCCATAGCATCCATGTGATATTTAAGGAGAATATAATACAGAAGCATTTAGAAATCAGTGGCGGAGTTCGGGGAAGGAGAAAGATGGCGTCGGCTTAGGAGGGTGACTGCGAACAGCTCCCAGATCAAGGCAGAGAGTGGACGGGGTGTGGCACGGGTGTCTGTGCTGTGGACATGTGGAGTAAGAAGCTTGGGACATCTATCTGGACAGATCGACAGTGTGGACTGAACCATAGAGATTCATGAGTTTTAAGCCTGCCTGTGGTGCTTAACACAGTGGGTTGACTCCCACCCTTACGGGGAAAAAAAAAAGGCGGGAAGCGTGACCCCCGTCACTCCAGTAACTGGGTGACCCCACCCAGTGGGAGGGGGCATTTTATGAGGGGGAAGCTCTAGTAAGAGAGCTTTATTGTCTGGGGATTTGGCTTCCTGAAGCCCCCCGCAACTTAGATGAACAAAACAGCTGCAGTGAATCAGAACCGGAGGAAGGAAGGGGTTAATCTTCTAGGGAGTTGAGTAGCCAAGCAGCCCAGGGATTAGCCCAGGGCCAAGGAGCTGTGAAGAGGGGCAATCTCCAAAAGAGGGAGAGTTCTGACAGAAAGCAGAGAGGGGATATTTTAGCTGTTGATCTTGCTGCCTGGACCCCCTCATAACTTTGGGGAACAGATAAGCCATCTTGAAGAAGTGCCAGGCTGAGGGGAGAGGTGAATCTACAGAGTTAACCTCACTTACCTGCACCATGGTGACGCAGGGGCTCTGATCCAGAAGGGCGGAGTCTACCAGAGTCTGCTGTTTTTAGCGTTCTACACATGAGACTTTTGTGTCCCTGGGGAATGCAGAAATTGGGAAGTGCTTGATTAGTTTCCAGGAGCCCAGTTAGGGAATCCTCCGTGAGGGAGGTTGTCTAGAGAAGGACTTATTTTTGGTCCTGTATTACGCCAAAAAATAAATAAATAAATAAATAAATAAAACGGTCCCTTTAATAAATGAAAAATAAATTCTTTTTAATTTAGTTTAATAGCCAAAAGCTTCTTCAGGACCTGCATACAAAAACCCTGTGGGGAAATTGTTTGATAAACACAAGCAGGCAGAGAGAATCCACGAGAACCCAGGGAATATTGATCCCCCTTAGCTTTGTTTGACTGCTTGCCAGTGTGATTGCTTGCTTTTTCTTTGTTTATTTGTTGTCTCTTGCTTTTCTTTCCTCTTTCCTCCCTCCTTTCGTCTTTCTTTCATTTTTTAAAAATTAGGTGCTCCTAGCTTCTCTCTTCTTTGCTGTGCTTCTTCTTCAGTAATTTCCCATTCTCCCTATATATTGATTTTGTATTCCAAACTATCTATTATCCCTCCTTCATCTTTCTGCCCTCTGCTTTCTGTTGTGGCTATTAAATTTCACAATTTTTCCATAGGCCCACAACTCAAGGGTGTCAATTTCTATTCCCTCTATTTTGTTTTTCTCTTTCTTTATCAACATTAACTCTTTCCTTTTAGCCCTTTCTTAACTCTTTCTCTCCCTCCTCATAATTCTAGCCCTCTAAATCATCATGTATATGCTCCTCTATTTGGTTTCCCAGTCCATTGTAGGTACTCCACTTTCTCTCCTATTACTCTACACTGCCTATTTGAGTTAAATATTCACTTCATTAAGTCTTATTTGGCCCCTCTTCTAACTTTTAGCAATATTACCATTATCTTTCTTCCTTTCTCACATATTTCGATTAATCCAGACCTAATCTTTTGCCTTCAAGGGAACATAGAAAGCAGCAAGAAAATAAAATAAGAAGAAAAAGTATCAAAGAGAAAACTTTACACACACACAGAACCACCAGCTAAATAAAACTCTAGAGCAGAGAGAGAAGCTAATCAACTGAATAAATCCATCAAGATAAAATGATGACTAGAGGGCAACAAAAAATTACAAACCACACTGAGAAAGAGGAAAACATGGACAAACCCAATTAACAAACTAAAAACCAGGAACTGAAGCAGATTATTGAACAACTAATCTAAGCTTTCCAAAGAAATATTATGGACCAACTTAAAGAAGTGAAGAAAGACATTAAGAATATAAAGAAGACACTTGGAGAACTTACTGAAGAAAGTGTAAACACTCCCAAAAAGATAATGGATATGATGGTGACCAATGGCACAATCCAAGAAATCAAATAGACGCTGGATTCACATAGCAGCAGATTTGAACAGGCAGAAGAAAGAATTAGTGATGTGGAAGACAATACATCTGAAATCAAACAGATAGTAGAAAAAACAGACAAAAAGATAGAAAAAATCCAGCAGGGACTAAGGGACTTAACCGACAAC
>JAQZBX010031051.1:0-26524 GCA_029593785.1 Cabassous unicinctus
GGGAAGAGCTATGGACTAGAGTGGACTTACCGGTATTCTGTTATAGACATATTGTGATTCAAGCAATGGAAGAAATTACATTAATGTGGAACCAGTGGCCACTGGAGGCTCTGGGGGCAGGGAGAGGGAAAAGCAGTTGTAATACAGGGGCTTTTTCGGGACTTGGGAATTATCCTTAGTGACATTGCAATGACAGATATAGGCCATTTTATATCATCATATAACATGCAGAACTGTGGGAAAGAGTGTGGTCTACAATGTGAACTATGGTCCATGCTTAATGGCAAAGCCCCAGGATGTGTATATCCATTGCAGGTGATGTGCCACAATAATGAAGGATGTTTATGTGGGAGGTTGTGGGAGGTGTGGGAGGTGGGGCATATGGGAATCCCTATAATTTTTGTGTAACATCTGTGTAATCTAAGTATCTTTTTTTTAAAAAAATTATTACAAAAAAAATAAAAGGTAAAAAAAAATGGTATCCTCAATATTAAACACAAAGAGGGTGTTTGTGGTGGAGGTACAGTTTGTCCCAACTTTTATTTTAAGACACTATCATCATTCTTTCCTCTCTTCCATTCCCCCCCAACTTTGGTATGAACTGAGTTCTCCAGATGCACAAAAGCCTGTGCCAGCTCTTTGAGCAGGCAGTCTTTCTCCTTGCTCCAGACTCCACTTCCTTTCCTAACTGCGAGCGCTTCGTGGCATTTTGGCCATCCATTATTGATGACCCTTCGGCACCTTCTCCACCCCAGTGTTCCCGAAGCCCTTGTGCACCGCTGAGCAGAGACAGGTGCAGGATCTGGTGGGGGTCCGTGAGTGCTGCTCCAGAGCTGCCGGGGAGGTTTTCTTCCTGGCTGGTACAGGGAAAGCCTGACAACAGAGAAACCGCAGAAGCCAGTCTTAGGGAGGATTTGTTTCTCTCCTCTGTTCTCTAGGAAGCAAAAGTTTAAACTGTTCATTTTTAGAGATTCCTCCCCTCCCCCCAGTGTAAAATACTGAGCACTGTCTTTCTGTAGTGGGTTATTCCTAGATTCTTGACCTTTAGTCCAAAACATCAGCTGCTCATTCCGTAGGGTGATTTTCTGTACTTCCTGTTTAGTCAGGACAAATGAGGCTGGTGTGTGTTGTGAGCTTAGTTATTGGGGTCAAGCATTGGAGGAAAAGAAATTCATTCTCTCCATTTTCCCCCATATTCAACAAAGTTTTAACGAGATAGAATTTGACAACTAGTTTGCATGGAGTGCCCTTTTGGAAGACAGGCTCTCTGCTTGCCAATTCTGCAGCGAAGGCTGGGGTCGCCCCACTTGGATGCCTCTCCATGTCCACGTTTGTGTGCATAATTTACCAACTCCAGCTCAGTCCACAGCCAGCTTCCCCTGAGCCTTCACCAGACACAGGCTGTTGCTTGGAACTCATCGGATTCTGGGTTTCTCCCAAGATGGTCAGATTTCATGTTTGAGGATTCAGAATTCGCAGATACCAGGGTAATGTTGGAGAAAGATGATCAGACACCACCTTCCCAGTCCCAGAAGGAGACAGGACCCTACTGTATCCCAGCCACCGGACAACTTTATTGCTAGAATTATTCTAGAAAGTAAGGGAGTGATATGTGCGATCACTCTAGCTAAGGAGCATAGAAAAAAGGGAAGACAGTCTTTTCCATCTTAATCTCCTACCAGGGACAATGCACTTAAAGCTTTTCAAGTTTTACTCAGAATCCTATCACAAAAGGAACAGCCCTTTGCTCCACAAAATATTTTAATGAAAGCAAAACATAAGAGCCTGGTGTACTACTGTCCTGCCTATTTCAAGTCTTCAAAGGCCTTTAATAACTTCCATTATGTGGCTATGTGATTTTTATCACACAACCTCAGACTCTTACATTTTTTAAATAATTCACCAGCAAGAACCAATGTCAGAACTAAATGCTAATAAGATTTGGCCTGGGAACTAAGATGGTAGGATTGTTAATGTTTAATGCACTCACATCAAAGTGTGATAATCCTGCTACTGAAGGTCAAAGGAGCATTTTATTTTTAAAAATAGAGGCAAAAACATTACCGTAGCTATTTCATTTTTCTCACTCAAATGAATCTAGGATAAACTTATTATAGCCAGGCACAGGGTAGACATTTCCTGATGATCTGGCAATTTCCCTAGGATTGCTTATGTGGTTTGTCTCTTTCCTCTTCCTCTTTGTTTCTAATACTGATGATGAAAAGCATCTCTGGACTGTGTTGCGTCTTCAAAGTGCTCCTACTCATTGTAGCTCCACGAGACCACTGTTGAGTTTTATTCCAATCATTGATATATGCGGATAATTTGCATACAGAATTGTGGTTTGGTTTTAGAGCTGTGGGAATGGAAGTTATCACTTCTGATGGGAAAAGAAACAATAACCTTCAGTGAAGCAGTAGGAAACGCAAAAAGTGTCCTGCTCCCAGTTCCCTTGCTAAACCAAAAGATTACCAGGGTCAAGATTGATTTCTTGATTTTCTTTAGGCAGCAAGCTAAAGAGGTCTGAGCAGAAAACTCCAGCCCTAGAAATTGCTAGTAATTGAAAAATGAAGCAGCAGTTCTTGTGATGCCCATAAAAAGGCACTGACTCCTGGTGTCGCTTTGCTCATGCTGTACAAGAACGGCTTCCTGCAGTTTCTGCAGGGCTATGTGGACTCTGGTTCTCAGTATTAAGCGTCTATACATGTTTATAAGGTTGCTTAGTTTGGCTGGTAAATATTTTCCTGGAACCCAGCCCTAATTTTCCCCAGGCAAAATATTGCTCCATGCTTTGAGGTAAAAGCACCCATTGGAAAATCTGGAAGAAATTCTCCTGCTGTTCTACTGTCATCATTCATGTTGCCAAGAAACATTGGTGTAAAAAGCTGTAAAGTGATCAACTCTGTGTTTTGTCTGTTTGTCCGTTTACCTTTTCATTGTTTGTGTGTTTCAGTGAGGGACAAATCAGACCAAGATGAAAGGCCGAGGCTCTGGTTTTAGTTCTGCCTCTAACTTACTGTGTTTCCTTATTCAAGTGCCTGGATCTTTCTGGGAGTTAGTTTCTTTATTTGTCAAATGGAGCTAGTGATACCTGCTCCAGTCAACCTATAGCATGGTAGTATGGGTAAAGAAAAAACATAGATGCGAAAGCATTTGCAAAATTCTAACTGTTTAGATAGTTTTTCATGAGTCAAGGTGGGAAATGAATTACATTCCTACAGAAAAGGGGAAAAGGATGATTGTGGGGATTGAATGTCAGAAGGCCCAGCAGGGGGCCTGCCACATACACAGCACCCAGTAGAGGGCAGCTGGCAGGCCAAGCCACGGTGTGGCGTTTCTCCTGAATGCTTCCACATCCCCCCTCCATACAGCTAAGGAGACTAAAGGACCCCTAGGGTCACTTCAGTGCTAGTGTTCTTTTGCTTTGGAGGCTTTGCTTTTTTGGAGCCTCCCATTCCTGCTCTCTAGACATTTGTACAGTTCAACTTATCCTATCTAAGCGAATCTGACATCAGCAAGGAATGATGGTGGAGCTGCAGTGACTTGAGTTTGAATTCCAGTTCTGCCGCCTACTTACTGGGTGTGACCTCGGTAATCTTCCTCAATATCTCAGTGTCTTCTACTAAGGGTGGTGTTATATTGTCTCCCTCATGAGGTATTGATGGGTTGAGATGCCACAAATGCCGTGGTTGGGAGAGGCCACATAGTTTATGGGACCCAGTGCACACTAGCAGGGCTCCTTTTTCAAATATAATTAATTTCAAGATCGTGACAGCAGAGCCTTAAACCAAGGGTGGGACCCTGCTGAGCGTGGGACCCTGTGAAACTTCCCAGGTCACACCCCATGAAGTTGGCCCCAGTGTCAGTCCTGGGCACGGGGGTATCTTGCCACCAAACAATCATGCAGAAAAGGCTGCTTTTTTTTCTTGCTTTTCCTTTCTCCTTTTCTCTCTTCTTTCCTCCATAGCTTTATGTCCCTGGGGAGGGTTAGTTTTAATTTATTTAGTTATTTATTTTATTAGAGAAGTGTAGGTTTACAGAAAAATCAGACAGAAAATACAGAGTTCACATATAACCCCCTCACACTAGCAGATTTCCCTATTATTAACATTTTGCATTAGTGTGGTACATTTGTTACAATTGATGAAACAATACTATTATAGTATTAAATATAGTACATAATTTGCATAAGGTTCCTTGTTTGTGTTGTATAGTCCTATGTTTTTTTCAAGTTTTATTCTAGTAACATATATATAACCTAAAATTTTCCCTTTTAACCACATCCAAATATGTAATTCAATACTATTAATTACATTGACGATATGCTATCGTTACCACAATCCATTACCAAACCTTTCCATCACCCCAAATAGAAACTCTATACAATCTAAACATTAACTCCCAAAGCCCTGCCCTCACCCCAGACCCTGGTAACCTATATTCTAGTTTCTGACTCTATGATTTTGCTTTTTCTAATTATTTCATATCAGTAAGAGCATACAACATTTGTTCTTTTGTGTCTGGCTTGTTTCACTCAACATGATGTTGTCAAGGTTCATCAAGTTGTTGCCTGTATCAGAACTTCGTTCCTTTTTATGGCTGAATAATATTCCATTGTGTGTATAGAGCACAGTTTGTTTATCCATTCATCGGTTAATGGACATTTGGGTGACTTCCACCTTTTGGTAATTGTGAATAATGCTCCTATGAATAATGGTGTGCAAATATCTGTTCGAATCCCTGCTTTCAATTCTTTTGGCTATATACCTAGAAATGGGGATGCTGGTTATATTGTAATTCTATACTTAACTTTCTGAGGAACTGCCAAACTGTCTTCCACCGTGGCTGCACCATTTTAAATTAACACCAACAATGAACAAGTATTCCTATTTCTCCACATCCTCTTCACAACTTATTATTTTCTATTTTTTAAAATAGTAGCCATTCTAGTGGGTGTGACATGGTATCTCATTGTGATTTTCATTTGCATCTCCCAAATGGCTAATGATGTTGAACACCTTTTCATGTTCTTTTTGGCTGTTTGTTTATCATCCTTGGAGAATTGTCTATTCAAGTTATTTGCCATTTTTAAATTGAATTGTTTGTCTTTTTGTGGTTGAGTTACAGGATTTCTTTATATATTCTGGATATTAAACCCTTATTGGATATGTGGTTCCCAAATATTTTCTCCCATTCTGTAGGTTGCCTTTTTATTTTCATGATAAAGTCTCTTGATGCACAAAAGTTTTTTTATTTTGATGAGGTCCTATTTAACTATTTTTTTTCTTTTGTTGCTTATGCTTTGGGTATAAAACCTAAGAAACCATTGTCTAAAGCAAGATCCTGAAGAGGCTTCCCTATGTTTTCTAAGAGTTTTATAGTTCTAGTCTTTACATTTAAGTCTTTGATCCATCTTCAGTTAATTTTGTATATGGTATAAGGTAAAAGATTCACCTTCATTCTTTTGCATGAGGATATCCAGGTTTCCCAGCACCATTTGTTGAAGAGACTCTTCTTTCCCCATTGAGTGAACTTGGCATCCTTGTCAAAATCGATTGGTCATAGATGTGAGGGCTTTTTTCTGAATTCTCAATTAGCTTCCTTTGGTATATGTATTATATATAATATCTGTCCTTGTGCCAGTACCATGCTGTTTTCATTACTGAAGCTTTGTATTAAGTTTGTAGATGTGGAAGTATGAGTCTGCCAACTTTGTTCTTCTTTTCAAGATGGCTTTGGCTTTTCAGGACCCATTACCCTTCCATATAAATGTAATGATTAAATTTTCCCTTTCTTCAAAGGCTTTTGGAATTTTGATTGGGATTGCACTGAATATGTAAATTGCTTTGGGTAGAACTGACATCTTAAAATACTTAGTCTTCCAATCTATGAACACAGAATGTCCTTCTGTTTATTTAGATCTTTTGATTTCTTTGAGCAATGGTTTGCAGTTTTCTGTGTACAAGTCCTGTACACCCTTGGGTTAGATTTATTCCTAGATATTTGATTCTTCTAGTTGCTATTGTAAATGGAATTCCTCTTCTTTTCCTCTTCAGATTCTTCATTACTAGTGTGTAGAAACACCACTGATATTTGCATGCTGGTTTTGGACCCTGCCACTTTGCTGAGTTTGTTTATTAGTTCTAGAAACTTTGCCGTGGATTTTTCAGATTTTCCAAATAGAGGATCATGTCATCTGCAAAGAGGGAAAGTTTTACTTCTTCCTTTCCAATTTGGATGTCTTTTTATTTCTTTATCTTGCCTCATTGTCCTGTTCTTGATCTTAGAGGGAAAGTGTTCAGTCTTTTACCGTTGAGGATATTAACAATGAGTTTTCATATCTTTATTGTGTTGAGAAAGTTTCCTTTGTTTCCTAGTTTTATAAATGTTTTTTATCAATAAGGGGTACTGGATTTTTGGCAAATGCCTTTTCTGCTTCAATTAAGATGATCATATGTTTTTTTCCCCTTTGTTCTGGTTAATGTGGTGTATTACATTAATTGATTTTCTTTATGTTGAACCGCCCTTGCAAATCTGGGATAAATCCCACTTGATCATGGCACATAATTCTTTAATGTGCTGTTGGATTTGGATGAGAATTTTTTGCATCTAGATTCATAAGGATATTGGTCTGTAATTTTCTTTTCTTGTGGTATCTTTATCTGGTTTTGGTATGGGGGTGATATTGGTCTCATAGACTGAATTAGGAAGTGATCCCTCCTCTTTAATTTTTTGGAAGAGTTTGAGCAGGATAGGTGTTGATTCTTCTTAGAATGTTTGGTAAAATTCACCAGTGAAGCCATCTGATTCCAGGATTTTCTTTGTTGGGAAGTTTTTATTTACTGATGCAATCTCTTTACTAGTTACTGGTCTGTTGAGATCTTCTATTTCTTTGTGAGTCAGTGTAGGTAGTGTGTGTTTCTAGTTGGCTATTTCATCTGGGTTATCTAATTTGTTGGCATGCAGTCCTCCATAGTATCCTTTTATACTCCTTTTCATTTCAACAGGGTTGACAGTAATGCCCTCCTTTCATTTCTGACTTTAGTTATTTGCATCCTCTCTCTTTTTTTTTCTTCATCAGTCTAGCTAAAGGTTTGTCAATTTTATTGATCTTTTTAAAGTGTCAACTTTTGATTTTGTTGATTCTCTCTATTGCTTTTTTAATTCTCTAGTTCCTTTATCTTCCCTCTAATCTTTGTTATTTCCTTCCTTCTGCTCACTTTGGGTTTAGTTTAAGAGTTTGTTGCTTAATTTCCACATATTTGGGAATTTTGTAGTTCTCCCTCTGTTACTGATTTCTAGCTTCATTCCATTGTGGTCAGAGAAGTCGCATTGTATGATTTCAATATTTTTAAATTTATTAAGATGTGTTTTGTGAACTAACATATAGTCTATCCCAAAGAATAATTCATATGCAGTAGAGAAGAATGTGTATTCTGCTAATACTGGGTGAAATGTTCTACATATGTTTGTTAAATCTAGTTGGTTTAGAATATTGTTCAAATCTTCAACTTTCTTGTTGATCTTCTATCTAGATGTTCTATCCATTATTGAAAATAGTATACTGAAGCCTTCTACTATTATTGTAGAACTATTTCTCCCTTCAAATCTGTCAATATTTGCTTTATATATTTTGAGGCTCCACCATTAGATGCGTATATATTCATAATTTTATGTTGTCTTATTGAATTGACCCGTTGATCAGTATGTAGTGACCTTCTTTGTCTTTGCAAGAGTTTTTTGATTTAAAGTCTATTTTAACTGACTTTAATGTAGCTACTCTAGCTTCTTTTGGTTATTATTTGAATGTTATTTTTTTCCATTCTTTCACTTTCATCCTACTGGTATTTTTAAATTTAAGGTCAGTCTCTTTAAACAGCTTAGAGTTGGATCATCTTTTTATCCATTCTGCCAATCGCTGCCTTTTGACTGGAGAATTTAATCCATTTATATTTCAAGTAACTATTGATAACAGGATGTTCTTCCACCATTTTGCTATTTGGTCCTTGTAAGTCTTATACCTTTTTTTCCCTGAAGTCTTGCATTAATGCCTAATTTCATATTTATTTGATTTTTTGTAATACTCTATTTTGAGTCCCTTCTTATTTCCTTCTGTATATATTTTTCAGATATTTTCTTTGTGGTTACCATGAGTCTTAAATTTAACATCCTAAATCTATGCCAATCACATTTGATTTGATACCAATTTAACTTCAAACACTGTTCTGATTCCCTCCATCCTCCTACCTTTTTGTTGTACTTGTTAGAAATCATATCTTTATTGAACATCCTAAGCCATAGATTTATCATTACTTTTCATGCATTTGCCTTTTAGGAATTTTAAGAAATAAAAGGTGTATTTACTTACTGTACTAGTCAGGGTTCTCTAAGGAAACAGAACTGACAGGAGATATCTGTAAATAGCATGAGATTTTATAAAATTGTCTCACGTGACTGGGGATGCATAATTCCAAATTCTGCAGGGCGGCTTGCAAACCAGGGGCTCTGATGGAGGTCCTTGATGAGTTCCCAGGAGATGCTGGCTGTCTCAAGTAGAGATCAGAATTCTCTCTCTGAATGCTGAAATCAGTTCCCCTTTTAAGGCCTTCAGCTGATTGGATGAGATGTCACCCATTGCTGATGGCAATCTCCTCAGTTGATTGTAGATGTAACCAGCCATCTATGCAATCAACTCACTGATGACTAAAACTGATGAAATGCCCTTGTATTACAATTAGCCTGGTGCTTGCTTGACCAAACAACTGGGCACCAATACCTGGTCGAGTTGACACATTAGCCTAAACATCACAGTCCACCCCTTGTTAATGTGGCAGCCATACATATCACCTTGAACATAATTAGCCCATAAACAAAAACAATAGCACATATATATATGTTCATACCTTGGTACTCAACTGCTTTGAAACTCGTTGAATTTGGTACTCAGCGCATTTTGATGTGAAAATTTTGTCCCAGTACTCATCGTTTGTTTGGTACTTGATGCACAGACTAGAACATTTTGGTGTCAGTTGCCTCGTGACTCACTACCCTTTCCAGCTGAAACAAAGGGTCATGTGTTAGTCACGCAGTAGCTCTTGCTCTGTGCACATCCCTTTGTGGTCTTATCTTAGCTTCTGTAGTCATTTTGTGTACTCTTGAGGTTTTTTTCTCATCATGGGTCCTAAGAAAAAGAGCAGTGATAGCACTGAGCAGAAAAGAAAATTATTTTGCACCACCGTTGAGCAAAAAAAAAAGAAATAATAGGTAAATATGAGAGTGGTATTCTTATTACTGATCTTGCTAGGGAATATGGTATGCCTAGAACAATGGTCTCCACTATCATTAAGAGTAAAAAAGTGATTTAAAAAAAAAAGGATGATGTTGTAAAAGGAGTTAAAGCAGAAACAAAGCAGCATTCCTAAACACTCGAGGAAGTTTAAAAGCTGTCATTAATTTGGGTAAATGAGAAGCAGTTAGTGGGCGACAGTGTATCGGAAGCCATGATATGTGAAAAAGCAAAAATGTTGCATGCTGATCTTTTGAAAAACAAACTGGAACCAAGTGATGAGAGTGTTGAAGTTTTTAAGGGCAGCTGCAGCTGGTTTGATTATTTTAAAAAGAGGACCAGCATCCACAGTGTCCTGAGGCATGGCGAGGCAGCGAGTGCTAATAAAAAGGAGGCAGCGAGTGCTAATAAAAAGGAGGCAGCGAGTGCTAATAAAAAGGCTGCTGATGAATTCATCAGTGAATTTCATGACTATATAGAGGCTGAAGGTTTTATTCCCCACCAAGTTTTTAACTGTGATGAGACTGGAGTTTTTTGGGAAAAAATGCCGAGTAGAACCTACATCACAAAAGAGGAGAAGGCATTACCAGGCCACAAACCAATGAAGGTCAGGCTCACTCTATTGTTTGGTGGGAATGCTAGTGGGGACTTCAAACTCAAGCCTCTACTAGTCTATCATAGTGAAAACCCGTGAGTTTTCAAGAAGCATAATGTCATAAAAAGCAAACTTCACATGATGTGGAGGGCAAACAGCAAAGCTTGGGTCACGAGACAATTTTTCACAGAGTAGATAAATGCAGTGTTTGGTCCCTCAGTGAAAAAATATTTGCTGGAGAAAGATTTGCCTTTGAAAGTTCTCCTACTTTTGTACAATGCACCTGCCCACCCTCCAGGTTTGAAGGATAACTAAAAGGAGGAGTTCGGCTTCATCACTGTAAGGTTCCTGCCCCCCAACACTACTCCTCTCATCCAGCCCATGGACCAGCAGGTCATTTCAAACTTCAAAAAGTTGTACACCAAGGCACTTTTCCAGAGGTGCTTTGAGATCACCTCTGACACCCAGCTGACCCTCGCAGAATTCTGGAAGGAGCATTTCAATATCCTGCACTGCCATAACCTTGTTGATAAGGCTTGGAATGAAGTCTCTTATAGGACAATGAATTCGGCATGGAAGAATTTGTGGCCAGAAGCTGTGGTTCAGAGAGACTTTGAAGGGTTTGAGGCTGACTCCAAGCTTGCAGGTACAGAGGGTACAGTCGTGCAGGATATTGTATCTTTGGGCCAGTCCATGGGTCTGGAGGTCGATGCTGCTGATGTTGAGGAGTTAGTGGAGGAACATCGTGACGAGCTCAGCACTGAGGAGCTGCAGGAACTACAGAAGGAGCAGCAGCAAGAGATGGCTGAAGAGATTTCTTCAGGTAAGGAGGAGATAAGGGAGGATGTCCCCAGTTCCTTGATAAAAAGAAATGTATGCAACATGGGCAGAAGTTCAAAACTTTGTGAAGAAGTACCATCCGGACAAAGTTCTGACAAGCAGAAATATGAATTTATTGAATGACCAAACAATTTCACACTTTCAAGGAATTCTGAAAAGTAGACAGAAGCAGTCCTCATTGGATAAGTTTTTAGTGATGATGACAAAGATTGTGTCAGAGCCTGTGGTGCAAGTTGAAAAAAGAAAAGAGAAAGAACTCCTGAAGTGCAAGTGCCTGATGTTCTATTGGAAGGGGCCTCTCCTTCCAAGCAACACTCCATGTAACCTCTCTTCCTCACCACTCTCCTCCCACCATCCCATTAGGCCATGGGCCCTACTCAGTACAGGTAAAGTGAAGTTTTCATTTTATTTAATCTAAGTATTTATTAATTTTTATGTTTATTTCTCATGTAAAGTAATGATATACAACCCTCTCTTTTTACATATTGCCTTAAAAATGTGTATTGTCTTTGGTTTGGGAATGCATTAGATTTACTTACATTATTCCTTATGGGAAAAATTTGTTTGGTACTCATTATTTTTGGTACTCCTTGAGCCTCCCAGAACCAATTAATGATGAGTACCAAGGTACCACTGTATTTATATATTTCTGCCTAACAATACTTCACTGTCCTGCATACAACCAGGTAATATTCACTCTTAAACTTGACATCCTTAAATACTATGACATGAAACTAATACAAATTATGACATATGATAAAGGGAAAGCACAGGGAAGAAAACAAAGATGTTTGTTTTATGTGCATATACACACATACTCATAACAAAACAAGGACGAAATATTCATGACCATTGCAGTCCTTATTTCTAAAACTGGTCATGTGGTCAAGCTTCGTATTTATCACTACCTTCTTCCAATACCCATTCCGTGTCCCCTTTGCCCTCAGCAAGCACCTCAGCTGGCCGTGTTTCCTTCCCTGGTAGAGCAACCCAAACTTTCATTCCAGAAGATTCTGGGCCATTGTTAGTCCTGCTTGGAGTGGGTTGTTGCAATTTTCCATTGACTTTAATCACAGGGCATGGTAGTACTAAGAGATGCCCTACGGGATCTCCTACATTCCAGACAAACTCTTCTTTACCTCCATTGTGTAGGTACTGTCCTATTACACCTTGATAGTTAGGATCAATCACTCCAGCCAGTACAGTAATTCTCCTCTTTTCCTGTTGATTCGGAGGCATGAGAAGCCAAATAGGCCAGGTGGACTTCTTAACTTCCAGTTCAATGGAATCATTGTTCTGTTCCCTGGTGGAAGCACTCTTCCTTTTGGAACTAAGACCTGTAGACCAGCAGAACTTAAAGTTGCAGGGACAGGAAGCAAAAATTTTCCTAGTAGATCACTCAGGGTAATAGTGAGTGGTGCCACTCCCTTTCCCACCCCTTTATTCCTGGACCCGTGAATCCTGGCTATGGAAGAAACAGCACCATAGAATGGATGCTGACTTAGAGCATACACAGCCTCTTGGAAAACATTGCCCCAGGCCTGCAAAGCATTGCCACCTAGTTGGCACCGTAGTTGAGACTTTCAAAAGGCCATTCCACTGTTCTATCAATCCAGCTGCTTCAGGATGATGGGGAACACGGTGTGACCAGTGAATTCCATAAGCATGTGACCATTCCCACACATCATTTGCTGTGAAGTGGGTTCCTTGATCAGAAGAAATGCTGTGTGGAACACCATGGCAGTGGATAAGACAATTTGGTAAGTCAACAGATGGTAGTTTTGGAAGAAGCATTGTGTGCAGGGAAGGTAAACCCATATCTGGCATATGTGTCTATTCCAGTTAGAACAAATCACTGCCCTTCCATGATGGAAGTGGTCCAGTGTTATTAACCTGCCACCAGCTAGCAGGCTGATCACCTTGGGGAATAGTGCCATATCAGAGGCTGAGTGTGGGTCTCTGCTGTTGGCAGATTGAGCACTCAGCAGTGGCTGTAGCCAAGTTATCCTTGGTGAGGGGAAGTCCATGTTGCTGAGCCCATGCATAATCTCCATCCCTACGACAATGGCCACTTTGTTCATGAGCCCTTTGGGCAATAACAGGACTGGCTGAGAGGCTGAGGGCTAGCCACAGAGCACATCATCTTATCTACTTAATTATTCAAATCTTCCTCTGGTGAAGTTACCCTCTGGTGAGCATTCAAGTGGTACACAAATATTTTCATATTTTTGCTCACTCAGAACAATCTATCCATATTCCTCTTTCCCAGACCTCTCTGTCACCAATTTTCCAGTCATGTTCCTTCCAAGTCCAGCAGTCTGGATCTTTCACAGAGCCTCATCTTGTTCCAGTCTCCACTCAAAACTAGTAGCTTTTCTGGTCTATTGGTAAATGGGCCGGAGTAGAACATCCAAATGAGGAACGTGTTGTCTCCATAATCCAAAGAGACCAACTGAGCATTGTGCCTCTTTTTTGGTCATAGGAGGGGCCAGATGCAAGCACTTATCCTTCACTTTAGAAGGGATATCTAGACATGACCCACACCACTGGACACCCAGAAATTTTCCTGAAGTTGAAGGCCCCTGTACTTTTGTTGGATTCTCTCCCATCCTCTCTCATGCAAATGCCTTACCAATAAGTCTAGAGTAATTGCTACTTCTTGCTCACTAGGTCCAATCGTCATGATATAATCAATATAATAGACCAGTGTGATGTCTTGTAGGAGGGAGAGATGATCAAGTTCCCTGTGGACAATATTGGGCTGGAGAGTTGATACACCCCCTGAGGCAGGACAGTAAAGGTATATTGCTGGCCTTGCTAGCTGAAAGCAAACTGTTTCTGGTAGACCTTACTAATGGCAATTGAGAAAAATGCATTTGTCAGATCAATAGCTGCATGCCAGGTACCAAGGGATGTTTTGATTTGCTCAAGTGATGATACCACATCTGGAATATCTGCTGCAATTAGAGTCACCATCTGGTTAAGTTTACAAAAATCAACTGTCATCCTCCAAGATCCATCTATTTTTTGCATAGGCCAAATAGGAGAGTTGAAAGGGGATGTGGTGGGAATCACCATCCCTGCATCCTTCAGATCCTTGATGGTGGCACTGGTCTCTGCAATCCCTCCAGGAATCTGGTATTGCTTTTTGATTTACTGTTTTGCTAGATAGTGGCTTCCATTTGGTCTTTCCTACCATAGTAGCCCTCATTCCACTAGTCAGGAATCCAATATGGGGATCCTGCCAGTTACTGAGTATGTCTAATCCAATTATGCAGTCTGAAACTGGGGAATTAATCACAGAATGGGACCAGGGACCCTCTGGACCCACTGTGAGTGAGACCTAAGCTAAAACTCCATAAGCCCCTACTCTAACTGTTGGACCACAGTGACATTTTGGGTCTCCTGGAATTAATGTCACTCCTGAGCCAGTGTCTAATAATTTGTGAAATGTCTGATCACTTCCTTTTCTCCAATGCACAGTTACCCTTGTATAAGGCCATAGACCTTTTTGGGGAAAGCAGGGAGAAACATTAACAATATAAATTTTTAACAGTGTAACAGGATGCTTCCCCAAAGTGACCTGGCCTTCCCCTCATTCAAGGAGTTCTGGGTCTATAAACTGTCTCAAGTCTGGGAATTGATTAAGGGGATGTGATTCTTTGTGTCTGTAATTCAAGTTAGGGTCTTGTTCACTTGACATAGAACTTCTGCTTATATAGATCAAGTAGGAATTTAATAGACTGCCCATCTATTTCACTTCTAGCTACCCCATGATCTATTAGCCAATGCCTTAGGCCTGTGCAACTTAGACTCTTGATTGTTGCTTTGAGTCTGCCTTTCATTTTGATAGCCATGCCTACCTTGTCTTTGGCAATTAAATGCTGCTACATGGCCCCTGCCAGCCCAGGATCTGATCATCCCCATAGTGTTTAAGGATTCTAATTCATTGACTGCAGTTCCCACAGTGATATCTAGATTACAGAGAAGAGCAACCACAGAGCCCTTCAGGAAATATGGAATTAGTCTCACAAATTTATTCCTTACAGTCCAGGTAAAATGTGTGTCCTCTGGATATTCTTGGGGTGGATGGGCAGGTCTTAAATGGTGAATTCATTCTAGCAATCCAATCTCTCTAAGCCTTTGAATCCCCTCATGTAGAGTATACCAGGGTAAACCAGGCATCTCGTCCTCAGACATTGTAAGTCATCTTTTGGTACATGTTTCAGCTAGGCATCTGAACAAACTGTTAGAGCCCTTTCTAACCCCTCAAGCTATAGCATTGAATCTATAATCTCTGCTTAGTGGGCCCATATCAATAAATTCAGCCTGATCCATCTTTATATTCCTTCTACCATTATCCCATACCCTTAATATCCATTCCCACACATATTCCCTTGATTTTTGTCTATATAAATTGGAAAAATTATGCAGTTCTTTCAGAGTATAGCTTACTTCCTCCTGGGTCACACTCTGTACTTCACCTTTGAGGCCTTGTTGTGATTTTGTCTTGTTATAGGTCTGGAAGAAAAGAGGGGGTGTTGGAAGTTGGTAAGGAGAAGAATTATAAATCTCTTGAAAGCTGCTGACCTCAGTAAGCAATGACCTCTTTGCCATTTCACCTGGTGAGACAGGATTAATCTTTTTAGGAAGGGTTTGGATGGCAGACTCCTCAGGGCAGGGTGGAGATTGGGTGATGGTTTCTCCAGGGCAGGGAGGTCTGGACTCCTTGGGGCAGGCTGGAGGCTGGGTGATGCAAGTTTGACATTGGATAGTCTCCACAGAGCAGACTAATACAGGTTCATCTGGCAAAGTCTCAGCAGAATTTAGGATTTCACTGTCCCCACTGATACCATCACCAACACATATGCACCCATTGCAATCCTCAGGATTCCACTCCTTTCCAATAAATGCCCTCAATTTAACAGCAGACACCCTGCAAGGTTGAGATTTTAGCTGCTGTTGTAACTGCTACTCGTACAATGAAACTGAGTCTGGTTTTCAGACATCTCAAGTCTGTGGCTGCAGGAAACAAGATTTTCTTTCAGAGCACACATAGAAACTTTCACATCATTCATGCAACACTTAAATTATAAATTTGAAGTCTTCAGCTCATGGCTTTCTTTTGTAACTGTATCCAGTATATTTAGGAGCCGCCAGCCAACATCATTGTACCTTTTAACTCCACAAAACTCTGTTAAGGTGTTAAAAACACTCTCACCCAGATCCTTGCCCTTTTTAAGCATGGAAGTAGTTGTATCCAGTGGTGATATTTTACGTGTCTCTATTGCCAGCTCACACCATGGACTATCAGTGGCCTCTTGATTATTGGAAACAGAGTCATTAGTGCCCTTTAATCAATCAGAATACAGAGCCAATGGCAAAAATCCCAGAACCAATTCAGAAATCCCATTTTTAAGATTCTGTTTCTCAAGAACGATTTCTGGTACCAAGCTGTATTAGTCAGGATTCTCTAGGGAAACAGAACTGACAGGAGATATTTGTAAATAGTATGAGATTTTATAAAATTGTCTCATACAACCATGGGGATGCGCAAGTCCAAATTCCTCAGGGCAGTCTAACCAGAGGTTCTGATGGAGGTCCTTGATAAATTCCCAGGAAATGCTGGCTGTCTGAAGTAGAGATCAGAATTCTATCTCTGAATGCTGAAATCACTTCCCCTTTTAAGGCCTTCAACGGATTGGATGAGATATCACTCATTGCTGATGGCAATCTCCTCAGTTGATTGTAGATGTAACCAGCCATCTATGCAATCAACTCACTGATGACTAAAGTCCATGAAATGCCCTTGTATTACAATTAACCCAGCGCTTGTTTGACCAAACAACTGGGTACCATTACCTAAAGTTGACACATTAGCCTAACCATCACACATACCAAAAAATATAGTGCAATAGTATTGGCATTTACTTTTATCCACAGAAGTATCTTTACCAGAAGTCTTTATTTCTTTTTGCTACTTTGAGCCACTGTTTAGTGTCCTTTCCTGTAATTCTGAAGAACTCCCTTTAACATTATTTGTAGCACAGGTGTGGTGGTGATGAACTCCCTCAGCTCTGGTTTAGCCGGGAATGTCATAATCTTTCCCCCATAGTTGAAACAAAGTCTCACCAGATATAAAATCCTTAGCTGGCAGTTGTTTTCTTTTAGCACTTTAAATATTTCATCCCACCGCCTTCTTGCCACCGTGGTTTCTGATGAGAAATCAGCACTTAATCTTATTGGGGTTCCCTTGTACATAGCATGAGGCTTTTCTCTTGCAGCTTTCATAAGTCTCTTTCTTTGTCCTTGACATTCAATAGTTTGACTCCATGTGTCTGGGTGTGATTGTCTTTGAGTTTATCCTGTTTGGATTTTGTTGGGCTTCTTGAATATTTATATTCATGTTTTAAGTTAAATTAGGGAAGTTTTCTGCCATTATTTCTTTGAACATTCCTTCTGACCCTTTCTCTCTTTCTTCTCCTTCTCATAATGCCTGTATTGGTACTCTTGATGGAGTCCCACATGTCTATTAGGCTCAGTTAATTTTTATTCATTCCTTTTTGCTTTTTGCTCCTCATTCTGAATCATTTCAATTGCCTTGTCTTTGAGTTCACTGATTTTTTTCATCTGACAGCTCTAATCTGGACTTGAAACCCTCTAGGGTATTTTTCATTTCCCTTATTGTGGTCTTCAACTCAAGTATTTCCTTGTTAAAATTTGGCTCCTTGTTAAAATTTGTTTGTTTATTGAGATTCTCATATTGTTCATTCATCATTTTCCTTATATCCTTTATATTTTTCTCCATTTTCCTTTGTATCCTTGAGCACATTGAAGATCATTTTTTAAAAAGTCACACCTGGTATGTTCAATATGATCTTGTTCACTGATGGCTTCTGGATTTCTATTTTATTCCTTTGGATGAGACATCATTTCCTATTTCTTTGTTTGCCTTGTAATCATTTGTTCAATACTATATAGTCTAATTGTTTAATTTGTTAACTCTGGGATTTAGTTCCTGAGCTGTCTGTTCTTTAAATTTGTATCCAGATAGTGGTATGATAGAGATTTCCTTGAGTGCCAGGAGCTAACACAAACAAACAAACCAATGCAGAAAACGCTTTTCACAGTCTTTGCAAATTGGCTCTGTGTTGGCTGGTGTTCTTCAGAATTTAGCCCTCCTATCAAGAAGATCAGTGAAGTGCATGGTCATCTCCATCATTTTTTTTTTTTTTTTTTGAGCCTTTAACTTGTCCTAGGCTCGTAGTTGCTTGTGGCCTTAGGACTTCTCCCATTTATAGGAACCTGAATTTCCCCTCTACTCTCTTTGAAATAGACTTTCTCCTCCTCCTGGGTGCTCAGTTGTATGTCTTAGAGCAGGTAATCCTTTGTACCAGGCCACTTTGACTTAATTGTTTCTTATACTACCTGTTTACATACTGCTTCTATTTGCAGGGCAAGTCCTGGGAAGGTGAGCCAGAAAAGAGTTTCCTGGTTTAGTCTTTCAGGATGCCACATGATAAGTTGGCACTGACATACAGGCACCTACCTCACTATGCACATATGGGTTACTCTGGTCCCTCCGGAATAGGGCCAGGGACCCACAATGAACCTGCAGGATGGCTACACACCACACCAGGGAATGGTTAAAGGAGGACCCAGCAAGGCCACTATGAGATTCTCCTCCCGTTTAAAACTTTTTAAAGCTATGTTTTCTTGACTTGGCACCTGCCCAGTTACTGTAACCATTTAAATATTTTCTGGAGTTTTTGAGGAAGATAGCTGTAGCAGGTTGGTATTGTTTATGAATTCCAAAAATAGATATTGGATTGTGTTTGTAAACTGGTTTGTTCCTCTGGGTGTATTAGATTGTATTAGACTCGGAGGTTTCACTTTTATGTTATTAAATCAATATTAGGGCTTTTATCTGACTACGTCATTAGAGCGACTCAGTTTGAGTCCCCACCTACAGCTAGTCTACAGCTGTAGACTATATAAACGGATGCTCAGTCAAAGACAGGGAAGCAAATACATGGAGAAGGAGAACAGAGAGAGTTTGCTTTTGGATGCAAGGGCCCTGGAAAGAGAGATGAGCCTTGTGCCAGCATACAGCTGAGATCAGAAGAATCTGCGACCATGGAGCCTTAAGAGGAAAGAATGAAGGCTGAACCCTTGCAGACATTGCCCACCATTTTGCTTCAACATGTGGCCATTGACTCTGGGTGAGAAAGTACCTTTTATGGTACCTTGGGTTGGACTCTTTAGGGCCTTGTGGCTATAAGCTTCTACCCAAAAATAAAGACCCTTTATAAATGCCAATAGAGTACTGGTACTTTCTATCAGCACCCCTTTGGCTGACTAGTACAATGGCACTGCCAGTTTTTGCTAGTTGTTCAAAAATTCTGTTGGGGAATGCCACCCTAGAGCATCTTCCACTGCCACTGGGTTGACCAGAAGTCTGGATTTACTTTTAATTCTCCCACTCCAATTTATTTTGCATCCCTCCCAGGATAGTTATCTCTGCTGTTGTTAAACTGCTTCTCTTTTTCACTCTGAAATCAAGGAGACAGGATTGAGAGAGGCTGGTTTATCTACCCAACTCTCCCATCCCTATGAATATATTTCCCAAGCTATTTCAAAGACAGTCCAAGAAAATACAAAACTAACAGACTCATGAACCATAAGAAGGGGCTGGGGGTGATGACCAGGAGAGGAGAAGGAATGGAGAAAGTAAACCAAGGCAAAGAAAAAAGAACAAATGAAAATGATGGTGTAAGAAGAAGATAAGAAAGCCTGCACTTCACTTCTCATTTAGTGTATCTATGAATCAAGACATAAGATGATCTGCTGCATAAAGGATATAATTGTACCACTGTATGTCTAAGCACAAATGAAGCAGATGAGTTGTAAAATCACCTTACACCTTCTTTTTTAAAAATGTGTATTCTAGTAACATATATACAACCTAAAACCTCCCCTTTTAACCACATTCAAATATATAATTCAGTGCTGTTCATTTAGTTTTAACTCAACATTCTGCCATTTCTGTTAAATAATGCAACCAGATATATTTTCTTTGGGCCTGTTCCCTTGTCTCTGAACTTCATAATTAATATAGTATTTTGTTCTACATTACTTTATTCATGATTCTCAGTGTCTGTGAATTAGAGAGTTCTACTCATACCTTCATTTTATAAAGGAAGAGGTAAAGTAACACTCCATAGTTACAGTGTAAGTTGGTAATGCTTTTGGCTCCATGCAGCAGAAAATCTGACTTACAGTGTCTATATTTATTTTTTGGTCTCCTAACTAGAAGTTTGGAGGCAAACCACTACTCCAGGGGTTGAACAGCTCCCAGATGGTATAGTTCCTGTCTGCTGTTCTTTTGACCTTTTCTCAAGGTCACAAGATGGCTGCTCTGCCTTCAGGCATCACAGCCACATTCAAGAGAAGAATTTCAGGAAGGGGCAGTTCAGCCACATCTTTCCCTTTCCTCAGGAAAGTTAAACTTTCTCAGACATCCCTTGCTTGCAGACTTCTTATGTCTCATCGCCAGAACTATGTCACATGGATGTTCCTAGCCTCATAGAAAACTGAGAAAGTGTATGTTAGCTTTCCAGCCTTTATAGTGGTGGTGAGAGAAAAGGGTGTTGAGAAACACTGGGTGAAGCACACAACAGAGATACCACAGATGGCCCCAGATGGGGGGTAGCAGGAAATGAGTCTGAACTCAGGTCTTTAGATTCTGAGTCTAGTGATTTTGCCACTCTGCCATATTGTTCTTCTTAAAATGCCTTCAGCATCATCCAACTTGGCTACTTCCTGCTGAGAAAAGACAGAAGTCACTCCACATTATGGAGATTTAAAAATAGGGAGTAAATTTACTATTCCTTGCCTTAAGGCTCCTCAGAGGGAACCTCCTCCAAGTTATGTAAAACTGAAAGAGAAGGTTGGCTTAAACAGAATGTATTCCCCACATGAGAAATTCTGTGCATTTGAAGTTTCATAGAACTAGTTGTAGTATATTTGGAAACTCTTAACAGAAATTGTGTGAAACACTGCTTTAGAATCAGTGCCCTCCAAGCCTTAACCTGTCCCTCTTGCCATCCTCCTGCTCTAGAAATCACAGCAGGCTTGTTTATCGGTGAAAACTATTTATATATGAAGATCATATTTGGATGCCCTTAGTAATTTATTAAACTCAATTTCCTAAAGCAAGAAAAGAGTCAAGAATATATATAAATATAAGCTTGACAGATTAGAACAAAAAGCCAAGATGAAATTTCTCCATCATAATCACCCCATGCAGTTACCACAGCAGGGAAGATGGGCTGTATAATTCATTCAAAGGTGAAGAAATAACAGTATCTGGAAATGTAAATATGTTTCTGTTGGAAATACTTGAAATAAGTTGCACCAGGTTCTTCCTTTTTAGATGGGGAATTTTTGTTGTGCTTTTTTTTTTTAATGATCCCGGCAGAAAATTGGAAATATATTCCCTGTTCAATATTTAGTCAGTCATCAAAACACTGAATAAATCAAGAAATCCGTAGGTGAATTGAATAATAGCTGCTCTGGGGAGAATTGTAATTCAATGTTGACCAAATAAATCCCTTTGCATTTTTCTGGGGAATCTTTTACTTTATCAAAGGTGTTTGATACTCCTAAATTAATTAAAAGTTTGACAGATTGGAATGTTACTGAACCTAGCAGTGTTATTGAACATTTATGTGCCAGGAACCAGGTTAAGAGATTTTTTTTAGGCATTAGATCATTAAATTCTCACATAGCGCTGCACAGTTCCTGGCTCTGCTTTTCCAGATGAATAATCAAGACCCCAAGAGGCCTTGTAACTAGTCTAGGATTACACAACTAAGAAGGAGTACAGCTCTTCCACCAATTATT
Organism: Cabassous unicinctus; assembly: GCA_029593785.1. NCBI lineage: Eukaryota > Metazoa > Chordata > Mammalia > Cingulata > Chlamyphoridae > Cabassous > Cabassous unicinctus. The sequence continues at coordinate 21,627 of JAQZBX010031051.1, forward strand.
TATAAGAGTTACTCTGAAGTAGTGTGGCAGGTCCAGTAGATGGGCTCACTTAATGCTCTTCTACTGTAGAGGCCAGAAGCCTCACATTCTCAGCCTTCCTTGTGGTTTGGCTTGGAGTAGCCATTAGACCCAGTTCTGGCAATGGTGTTAGGTAGAATTCCCTGGGGAAAGTTACCTGGCCCCGAAAAAGGGAAAGCCTTTTATGGAAAGCTGTTTTCCCTGACTCTTTATTGCCCCTTTTCTTCCTTCATGGAAAGAAGTTTCACTTTCTAGACAAGTAGCAGCCATCTCTTAACCATAAGAAGAAAAGCTGCATATTTAAAGTTGGTGAAACCAGAAGATAAAGAATCCAGTTCCTTGATGATATTCTTGAACAGTTTCACCAGCTCTAGACTGCCTACCATTAGACCCTTTGTCACACACCCAAAAAGTAATACTCTTATTGTATTCAGGCCACTGATTGGTACTCTGTCTCCACCACCAGTAGGAGTATTCTGCCAACCCCCAGTAGCCAAATATATAGCAAAATCAGTAAATCTGCATTTCTCAAAAAGCAGCTTTCTGGGAGCTCCTATTGTATAAGTTGTTTCCTAGGGTTAGATGACTGAGAAGGGTGAACTATATATACCACTCAGATAAATGCTGCTTTGAAAATTAGGATGTGATGCCGCTTAAATGATAGCATAAATTAGGTACCTGCTCACTTAAAGATGTGAGAGTCAGGCAGTCAGACAGGGTTCTAGTGCTGGCTATAGCTCTTATGGGTTATGTGCCCTTGACCTGGTTACTTAACTTTGCTAAGTCTGCTTCCTCCTGCACTATTAAGGATAATAGTAGTTCTATATCACAGGAATTTGGAGGGCCTTTGGCACAAGATCGTGCACGTAGTAAGCACTCAGTTGTTGATATTGTTGATAATACTCATAGTCATCATCAGTGAGTTATTAAAGACTTGCAAGTTGAGGGAACATTTATGAAATATTTAACAAACAAGATACAAGTGTTTTACTTTTCTCCCTCTAGATGCATCTGTTATAATCCCTTTTTAACTTACTCTGACACTAGTATCTTTCCAGAAATAAATCAATATTTTCTTAAATGTCAATGATTTCACATTCTAGAGAAGCTTCTTGGGAGGCTTTTGAATGGTGAAAGTGGGCATATTTGCCCCTTCCTGCTTCCATAGTTAAAGCCCTTAGCTACTTCATCTAATCACCCTAGCCGACTGCTTCCTGTCACTCTCCGAGACTTACCTGATTTGGTCTCCTTTGACTCCAGTCCTCTATGTTGTGTTGATTTGTTGAACAACTATAATAAGTGCTTATTTAGAAAGAAGACCTATATGAATCTACTATAAACTTTGGTGTAGTAAAAACAGCATGGTGCATTTTAAGTTTTAAGATATCGTTAGAAAGAAAGTTCTCCCCATTTTCTTCATGTACACCATAAAACAAAAAAGCCAAAATGAAAAGCATAATTTCCATTTTCAGTAAAGGTGGGGGATTCTATATCCATGAACATATGTCATTTGCTGACCAAATGCGGAGGAACAGGAGTTCAAGAAGAGCTGAGAGATAATTGTGACCAGGCTACAGATTTTTGACAAAGAAATTATTTCTCCAAAATTGGCACTACAGAGTGGGCACATCCTAAAGGATAAACCAATAATCCCTTGCTTGGAAAATGGCAAGAAGATTGTGAGGCTGGAAGAGCATCTCTGGACTCTATCTGGCACCACATAGTAGCAGATGAAGTAGAAAAAGGAAATGCATAGCTACACCCCCTAAATAGGAAGTGCAAGGCAAGTGAAACACAGCACTGCAGCCTGTTGGCAGGAAGAAGCAATGGCTCAAATAATTCACAAATACACAACCCCTTTGGCATAAGATTTAATAGTGAATCAGGGCATATTTTTACCAACTCACAACACCATCCTGAATTCTACCCCTCATAAACTTCTTTCAAATATCTAGACCAAGAAGAATTCTCTACATTCAATTAAGAGTAACAATACAAAAAGGAACCAGCGTAGGATATTATAACTTATTACAAGATTCTGTAAAGATTTTGCAATATAAAGGAAGAAAAAGAACTGGAAAACAAATGGTAAATGCAGAACACTCACTATAGGTGTTTCAAACACACAAATGGAGAAATAATAATGTTGCCATGAACTCAAACAACTTAAGCTATCAGAAAGCTCAAAACAGAGATAAAGAGGTGGTCAGAAAGGATATGGTGAAATGAGAGGAGACACTAACAAAGAAGTGAAGGAAGATAAATCATCACAGAAATGATTTTGAAGCAGCACCAAGTGGAATAGACAATGCTGAAAATAGATTAGGGGACGTGACAGGCAAGATTGTCAAAGCAAATAAAATAAAATGGAAATAAAAGTTTAAAAGTATTAGAGAGAAAAGAATAGATTTGGATGACAAAGAAGACCCAGCAGATACGTAATAAAATATCCCTGAAAAAGAAAAGTAAACAAAAGGAACAGAACAAAATATTCAAAGATATAATTTCACATGGCTTTCCAAAAATAAAAGATGATTTGAATTTATAGGTTGAAAAGGTCTTCTACCGTATTCCAAGAAAATTTGCTATAGAACAATCAGCACCATGCTATATTTTAGGAGTAAAATAGATATAGAGATGAGAAATAGCCCTTTGGGCATACAAGCAGATTATCAAGTAACCTATACAAGACAAAAAAAAAAAAAGTCAGGCCAGCCTAAGTCTTCTTTACAGCAACATTCAACAACAGCAGAGAGTAATGCCTATAAATTCTCAATGACCTTGCCAGTGGGCCCTACTTTAGAGTTTGTGCTCCTGAGTATGACAGATTTGGACTCAGATGTGACTTCTCTACACATGCCTCTTCTGTCCCTTTTATTTGAACCTATAGTTGGTGCTGGAGTTGGTAGGTGTACGTCCAAGAGACTTTAATCTCTGGGCTGTCCGTGTGCCAGCCAGGCCCTGAGCCTCAGCCGAGTTGCTACACCTACTCTATAGTTCACTGGACTCCTCCAGGACAACTAACAAGGAGGTGAGGATGGACAACCACCACACCAAGGAACCAAGAGAGTCTATAACTGCAAGCAAGAGAGTCCCATCCATCAGCCATATGGTATCAAAGCCCCCTCTCAATTAGAGATGGAGTGGGCATCACCATCCCAGAATCCTCAGGATTGGGGAATAAAATATGGACTGGAGTGGACTTACTGGTATTATACTATAGGCTTATTGTAATTCTAGCAATGGAAGAAATTATATCATGGATGTGGAGACAGTGGCCACTAGAGGTGCTCAAGTCAGGGAGAGGGAAAAAGAGGTGTAATATGGGGGCATTTTCAGGACCTGAGTGACATTGCAATGAGAGATACAGGCCATTATATACCTTGCCATAGCATACAGAGTTGAGTGTGAGAGAGTGTAAACTACAATGTAAACTATAGTCCATGCTTAGCGGCAGTGCTCCAAAATGTGTTCATCAATTGCAGTGAATGTACCACACTAATGAAAGACATTGTTAATGTGGAGAAAAGTGGGAGGTGTGGGGAGTGGGGCATATGGGAATCCCTTATATCTTTTATGTCACATTTTATCTAATCTAAGTATCTTTTAAAAATAAATAAAAAATATATTTTTTTAAAATTCTCAATGAAAAAAGAAAACAAAACAAAATGTGTGTGGCCTAAGAATTGTATGTCATTATATTTATGTCATTCAAATATAAAAGCAATAGATAAAACTTTTCCAAGATTTGAGATATCAAAGAATATAATTCCTATGAGTCATTCTTTTAAAAATCTATTATATGAAAGACTTTAGCTAACTAAGAAATGAAGGGCTAAACCAGAAAAATATGTTATAAGCTCTGAATAAATATTATAACTAATATAATACTAGGGATAGAGAAGGCAGAGGTGGTGTGTCTTGATTTATTCATTATTTATACCTAAAGATCAAAGGATCTCCTTTAAAGATGATAAATCAAGTCATTGATAAATAAATGTATTTAAATATACAAAGGTAAAAAGTATGAAAACTAATATCTATTTTTTTTAAACAAATTAGGGTTTTGGAAGGAAGGAAGAGGACTGGGAGAAGTGGAAGTATATTAATTTTTTTTGTTTGTAGTGAGATGTTAAACGTCAGTGTTTCAAGAAATAGACAATTTAAATATATTAAATAAAGTTTAGTTATAAAGGTGATCACAGGAAGAATTAAGCACACTACAAACAAACCTGCCCACAAAATATATATGACACAAATTACTAGGAACAAACATGACATTCATATCGATACATATAAGTGGGCTAACTATTAAAAGGAAAAGATTCTCAGATAGAGTAATAAAGTAAAGCCTGGCCAGCTGCTATATACCAGAGATATACCTAAACCAAAGTGACTCAGAAACTTGAAATAGAAGGATGTACAAATGAATGTTGTGAAATGTCTACAGAAAGGAATGTAGAGGACATGCTTTTATCAAACAAGATTGAATTTAGAGCAAAACGATTAAGCAAGAAAAATAAAAATACCCTGTATAAGTTATGCAGCCCCCAAGGAGGATCTAGCAGTCTGAAGTATTTTTGCACCATCTGTACCTCATAGCCTGAAAAATCATTAAGCAGCAGCTACAGAAAATACAAGGAAAAAGAGAAACACTTTAGTTATAAGGCTTGACAGATAAAATAGACAAAAAAATAAGGATATAAATGACCTAAGTAACAAAATTAATAAAGTTACATATATCAAACTCTCTGTCCTAAAAACTGAAAATACCTTATCCCTTTAGATGGTCATAGAATGTTTTCAAAAACTGACTATTTTAGACCACAAAGAAAACCTAAATTTCCTGAGGAAGTGGAATATAGATTTGCCATGTAACC
>JAQZBX010031052.1:0-26507 GCA_029593785.1 Cabassous unicinctus
AGGGAATTACTCTATTGATTGGGGTGATTGAGCCTGACTATCAAGGGGAAATAGGATTGCATCTACATAATGAGGGTAAAGAAGAGTTTGCCTGGAATACAGGAGATCATCTAGGGTACCTCTTAGTACTGCCATGCCCTGTGATTAAAGTCAATGGGAATTTGCAACAACCCAATCCAAGCAGGACTAAAAATGGCCCAGAATCTTCAGGAATGAAAGTTTGGATCACCCCACCAGGCAAAGAAACAAGGCTATCTGAATTGCTCACTGAGGGTAATGGGAACATGGATTGGGTTCATGTTGGGTTCATGGATTGTAGAAGTAGTGATAAATATGAACTTCAACTATGTGACTAATTACAGAAACAAAGACTGAAATGGTCATGAATATTTCTTCCTTGTTTTATTATGAGCATGATTGTACATGTACAGAAAACAGATTTCTTGGTTTTCTTCCCCAACATTTCCCCCTATCATATGAAGAGTTGCATTCGTTTCATGTCGTAATATTTAAGGATGTAAAGTTTAAGAGTAACTATTACCCAAGGATTTGCACCCTATTCTTGTAGGGAATTGCTGTGTTTCCAGTTTTACACAGGAGAGTTGAACATTGTAAGCTGAAAATATATATGTACACATGTCTGTTATTGTTTTAACTTAAAGACTAAGTATGGTTTAAGATAATGTGTATGGTTACTGATTTAACAAGGAGTGGACTGTGATTGTTAGACTAATGTGTCAACTTGGAGAGGTAATTGTGCCCAGTTGTTTGCTCAAGCAAGCAGTGAGCTAATTGTAATACAAGGACATTTATGGACTCTAACCACCAGTGAATTTACTGCATAGAAAGCTGATTGCATCTACATCAATCAGGGAGATTGCTGTCAGCAACGAGTGACACTTTATCAAATCAGTTGAATGCCTTAAAAAGGGAAGCGAATTCAGCTGAGAATTTCCCAGCTCATCTTTAGACAGCCAACATCTCCTGGAAACTCATCAAGGGCTTTCATTGGACTTTCATGGGAGCCTATAGTTTGCAGCCTGCCTGTGGAACCTGGACTTATGCATCTCCATGTTCATGTGAGAGACTCTTATAAAATCTCATATTAATGAAGATATCTCCTGTTGATTCTGTTTCCCTAGAAAACCCTGACTAATACAATGGGAGAGAGAAATGGAAGAATGGAAGATAAGAGAATGGAAAACAGATGAGAAGGATTTGGAAAGATGAAACAAGGATGGATAAAATGGTAGAATCCTAGAAAGAATGGCAGAGATATTGGCAGAGAGAAATGGAAGTGAAGAGAAGCACCTCTGCTGTGACAAACCATATCAGGAATAACATCTGGGTCTAGATGCCCACATAATGTTTCTGTATTTTTTTTTTTTTGGTGTTGCTGTTGTTGTTTTGCCATTGAAATCTCAAGAAGTTTGGGCAAAGCAGTGCATGCACACACACACACACACACACACAAACACATAAAACCAGCTAAATTGAACAGGAAAATGTCCCTCGAGATGTGGATTCCTGAACTGAGGCAGACGGCTGCCATGGTGAGGGAGTTGCAACAGAAGGCCATGATATAGAGGGAGAGGGCCAAGACCAGAAGAGAACCTGGAGATTTGTGATTCTTACAAACCCTGTGGAAAAAATTACATCACCAGGGTCTGGCTACTCAAGACCATTAACTTATCTGATCAGTCACTTTATTGCTCTACAACTAAGGTAGAGAAAAATTTGAATAGCTAATGTATTTAGGTCAAGATAATTTTATATGTCTTATTCTTCCTGAATAAGCAAAATTTTATTTCATTAAACTGAACAATCAGAAGAAAACAAAATCCTCCAAGCAAAATGGCTGGAGGATGATGGTGGGCAGAAACATTTGGCTCTCTGTCAATGCCTTTGTCATTCTTTCTAGTCTTCTACCTTGCTATTCATCCTTTCATCTTTCAATCATCCTTCTCATCCATTCTTTGTATGCTTTCTCTGTCACATCTTATTTCACCTCTCTTCTTCCAGTTTTAATTATTTTTACAGAGCTAATCTTCATTTCTAAACTCTCTTGCAAGCCTATCCTGTCTATTCTTTTCAGGCTGTAACACTCCTTTAAATATTTCCTGCAAAGCTGGTCACTTGATTACAAATGCTCAGTTTCTGTTTATATGTGAATATTCTAAACTCACCTTCATTTTTGAAAGTCGTTTTGCCCGATAAAAAATTCTTGGCTGGCAGTTTTCTCTTCCAGAATATTAAATATATCATACCACTGCCTTCAAGCCTTGATCATTTCTGATGAGAAAACAACACTTAAACTTATTAGGCATCCCACACATGTGATGAATTATTTTTCTCTTGCTACTTTCAGGAATCTGTATGCTTTCCAATTAACATTCTGATTAGTAGGTGTCTCTCACTAGGTCTATTTGAATTTTTTGAATAGGTGTGCATTGTGCTCCGCGGACATGGATTTCTATATCCTTCAATAGGGTTGGGAAATTTTCTACCGTTATTTCCTCAAATATTCTTTCCACCCCCTTTTCCAATATCTTCTGTTGCTGGGACACCCATAAGACATATGCTTGCATATCTCTTGCTATCATTTAATTCTCTGAGAACTTGTTCAGTTTTTTCCCATATTTTCTCATCTATTCTTTTGTATGTTTGCTTTTGGTGGCCCTGCCATCTAGCTTACTTATCTTTCCTTCTGCCTCTTCAGTTCTACTGTTATATGCCACCAGTGTATTTTTTATTTCATTTATTGTGCCTTTCATTCCCATATCTGCTATTTTTTTAGGTATGCTTTGAAATTATTCATTTTGTTCACTCAGTGTCTTGTTAATATCTTTATTCTCTTAAGCCATCTCATTGAATTTATTAAGGACTTTTGTTAGAATATCTCCTATATGTCATCTGGTGGCTTAGTTTATTCCTTTTACTGGGCCATATCTTCCTGATTTTCTAAATGGATTGCAATTTTTTATTGGTGTCTCACCATCTAATTTACTAGATGTATTTATTCTGGGTACAGTTTTTCCCTTTAGTCAAGGGCTTTCTTTTGAATGTCCTTGTGCCTCAGCAAATCTTTGATACTTTCTTCAACTTAATTTGGTACATAATAGTGTGTAGACAATCTGAAAAAAATTTCAGCTCTTTTTCTTCTGTTTCTTGCCCTTTCATCTTGCTGCTTGAAGATTAAGAGCCAAGGAGGCAGTTGGTACTGTAAGCCCTGGTATCTGGAGATGCCTCTAATGCCCATAGGAACTCATGAAGCTTATCTCATGTTTCCCAAAGCCATGGGCAGTGACAGAGCCACAGCTATGTGCCATAATCAAAGCTTTGCAGGCCAATGCCATCTCTGGTTGCCCAGGGAGACTGATAAAGCTCCATGCCCCTTCATCCTCTCCATGGCATGGAGATGGGGCTGCAGATGTGGATAGCAAACTAGGCTGTGTAGATCAAAACTGACCTCAATTGCCTATATCAACTGATAAAGCACCAGGCCTCTTCCTCCCCTACCAAGTCTAGAGTTGGAACCACAGGTATGCACAGCCATCTTTTCTGTGTGGACCAAAAGTGTCTTGAGTTGCCCAGTGAGGCTGATGGATCACCACCACTCCTTCCCCCATCAGGGGCAGGAATGGAGCCACAAAGGTGTCCAAAAATCTAGTCCATGCTTGTTAAAATCAATTGCAGTTGCATGGAGAGGCTGAGGGTGCACTGACCTACTCCCTGCCCTGTGAGAGATGGGTATAGAGCTAGAAATGTGTCCAAAATTATATTACATGAGAAATGGAGGTGTCTACAGTTCCCTGAAAGGCTTAGGGAACATGGTCTCTCCTGCTTTATCAGGGGTATGAAGAATGCATAGGAGTACTCAACAATCTAGTCCATGCTGGCTGAAGGGGCCAAGAGTTGACCGGAGAGGCTTGGAAGCACCACCCTTCTCTTGTCCTATCAGGGGTGGGGATGGAGCCACAAGTGCCCAAAAATCCAGTCCATGGAGGCTGAAATTGCCTGCAGTTGCCCAGAGAGGCTGAAGAAACATTACACCCCTCCTCTCTTACTTGGAGTGGGGTTGGAGACACATTTGCCCAAAAATCTAATCCATGTAGGCTGTAAGTGATTACAGTTGCCCAAAGAGGCTGGTGTAGGTCCCCCCAGCTTTCTCCCTTCTAGTGGTGGGGATGAAGTCCAGTTTATGGCAGCAATCCAACCTGGGTGGAAAGAAGCCAGTCCCTACTGTCACTGGGATTTTCAATCAGCCACACTTGCCCTTATGTTGGAGCAGGGTTAAAGTGGAGTTTCCCAGGCTCTTTCCAACTTGGACAGGTTCAAACTTGAGCTTTTCTTGGGATTGGACTTTAGTCAGCTGAATTTACTAATCAGTAGATGATGTCAGTGCCTGAAAATCTCTTCCACGTCATTTTTGAAACATCAATCAGTGAATAGCTCCCAAGGAGTCATGCCAGGCCAGTGGCAGATGGGCACCAGGTTCTCATGTGGAGTACTGCATTCATTAGTTTTCACTGCAGATGAGCAGTCTCCTTCCATTCTTCCAAGGATGTTGCAGGATCCTCTTCTAGCTTCCTGGGCCCCCAAACAGGTACTCTAGATAGCTCTGGGTGATTACTAACTGCTGTGTAGAATGAGCTGACCCTTGGAGCTCTTACTCTGCCACCATCTTGCCCCAAGATTCTTACATGAAATCATGAGAATTAAACTAAGGATTAATAAAATAAATACTCTGATCTAATCAAGGAAAACCTAAGAATTCACATTATGAATTATGGAATATACACATAGTAAAATGACAGAAAGAACCATCATTGCCAGGGAATAGCCAAGAGCAAGGTGAGGAGTATGTGAAAATCCTCCAGCTTATGCTGACAGTTGGGCATTTTTGTCCCTTGCTCCTAGAAAGCACTTGTCTTGCAGGAGACATCAGGGTAGGTGCACCATATGTAGGGAAGCCAGGCAGATCTCCCTTGGGGTAAGGAAACCTGGATCATCTGAGCCATTCCTTTCCTGCTCCAGCTACATCTCCTGGCACTGTACTTTCTATGGCATCTCCAAAGCTGTCCTCCATACACTCTCAGGGCCTGTTGGAAAGAATATAGAAACTGGCATGTCAAGTGTGGACTGCATTTCCATGCTTCCAAGAACTGAATGTGTGGTTGTAATAAGAAGATTTATTCCACATCCTGTTCAGTAAATGGTGAAAATGTTATTAGCAAATTCATAGGTTTGTCATGAGTATTAAATGACAATATCTGTAAAGTGTGTAGGTGGTAGTGGACACACATTAAGTCCACGATAAATATCCCATTCTATTATTTATCACTGGATAAAAGATTATCCCTGTCTTTCAATACCTTGGTCACTCCTCTAGGATAGGACAACTGGGTATTATTGGCTACTCCCCACTTAGATGTTTGGATCTGCTGCCTGGTAGAACGCAGAATTGTGTTTCCAGAGACTTTAGGGCCTAACATGGTTCAGGCTGTGTCCACGTAACCTAGACATTGGACAGGTTAATGTGAGCTCAAATGCATTTTTTTTTGTCTAGGGGAAATGAGAGTGCAATGTAGAACCAGTAACAAGGGAGGAAGGAAGGAGCAGACAAGACAAAGTGACAGAGGAGACCAGGTGATTCTGCTTACACAGCCTTGGTGAGTGAGGACCTCATGCCTGTTGGCTGGGCCCTAACCCATGTGGCAAGAAAGTTCTAAAGTAGGGCTCTAGGTTCAGACTCACTCTATCCCATTTCAGGACACCCAGTTAAGATTCCCTGCTCTATGGAGTCATGTTCAAGAACCTCACAAATTAGAGAGAGAAATCAGATATATGAGCATGTAGTCATGGAAACAACAATGCCCTGGCTCATGACCAAGGTCCTTGCTAATTTGAATAGCTCATTGATTCTACTCTTTGTTACAATTGCACACTCTTGAAGCACTGTTAGAGGACTGTGAAGCAGAACTTCCAGGTCTGGCCAAGTGGCCTACCCATCTGGCCCTCCAGAGAAAGGGTACCTCATAAACGGAGGTTGAATGAGGAAGGGCAATTTTCAGTAGCACTTTACACTTTATTACTGCTCATTGACAATGCACCTGGCTGCCCAAGCATTCTGATGGAGGTGTGCAATGAGAATAATGTTTTAATGATTCCTAACACAGCATCCATTCTGCATCCCATTCTTTCAAATTTTAAGGCATATTATTTAAGAAACATATTTCATAAAACTATAGCTGCCAGAAAATGTTTCTCTTGATCTTAGGGTTTCTTTTGATCTTAGGGGGAAATCTTGTGTATTTCACATTAAGTGTGATGTTAGCTGTAGGTTTTTAATAGATGCCTTTTATCAGATGGAGGATATTTTGTTTTATTCTTAATTTTCTGAGAGATTTATAAGCAATTGCTGTAAGATTTTTATTAATCCTTTTTCTGCTTTTTTTATGATAGTCATTTTATTATTAATTAGAATGTAACATGGCAAATTATGTTTTTTGACTTTAAAATATTAATGAAAACTTGGATTTCTGGCATAAAATACCCATAATCATGATGTATAATTCTATATGTTGCTGGACTAAATTTATTAAAACAGTGTTCAGAATTTTTGCATCCATTTATGATAGATATTGGTCTGTAGTTTATTTATTTTCTGGTAATGGCTTTGTGTGTGTGTGTTTAATCAAGTTATAGTTGGTCCCATAAAATGAGTTAAAAGGTGCTTAGGCATCTTCAGTTTTGTGGAAGAGATTGTGTAGAATTGATTTATTTCTTAAGTGTTGGAAGAATTTACCAGTGAAGCCATCCATGCCTTGTGTTTCATCATGAGTATGTTTAAACTGGAAAATCATTTTTATCATTAGATACAAGATAATTCAAGTTACCTATCCTCTTGCTTGTTATTTGGTATGTTAGGTCTTTCAAGAAATTTGTCCATTTCATATTAGTTGCTAGCTTATTGGCAGAAAATGGTTCATAAAACTTCATTATCATTTTAGTTTCTGTGGAATCTGAAGTGATGTAACCACTCTTCTTTCTGATATAGGTACATTATGGTTTCTATTTTCTTCTTCATTAGCCTGGCTAGAGGTTTGCCAACTCAATTGATTCTATCAATGAACTAGTTTTTGTATTTTCATTTTATTGTAAGAATGAGAATTAGTATTTATTTTAAAATATCTTTTTTATATTAGAAGTGGTGTTAGAGAAAATCATGCATAAAATATAGGAATCCCATATAAGACACTATTATGAATACTTTACAATGATTTGCAATATTTCTTACAATTGATGAAAACACATTTTTAATGATGCTATTAACTATAATGCATGGTTTAATTTAGGATTCACTGTGTACTACAATTCCATTGAATTTCTTTAAATTTTTATTCTGTTATGAAATACACAATTTAATATTTCCAGTTTTAACCATACTTAGATATATGTTAGTGTTGTTAATTACATTCACTCTATTTTGCTACCATCATCCTATCCATTACCAAAACATTTCCATCATTCCACATAGAAACCCTGTAATAATTAAAACCTTAAATTCCCATTTCCTACCCCATCTCTTGATAACCTCTTTTCCAGATTCTGACTCTATGTGTTTGCCAATTTTAATTGTTACAAAACAGTGAGATCATACAATATTTGATTTTTTCTTTCTTGATTACTTAAATAAATATGTCATAAGGTTTATACATGTTTTCCCATGTATCAAGACTTCATTCCTTTTAAAGCCTGAAAAATACAATTTTCTGTATATGTCACATTTCTTTTATACACTCATCCGTTGATGGATAATTCAGTTGCTTACATCTTTTGGCAAATTGTGAATAATGCTATGACTCTTACTGTGCATATAATGGTTCAAATACCTGCTTACAATAATTGTGCTTATGTACCTAAGAGCTGGATTGCTGGGTTATACTGTAAATCTATACTTAGCTTTTTGAGGAACTGTGACTGTCTTCCACAGAGGCAGCCCCATTTACATTGAAAATAGTAATTGTATGTTCCTACCTCTCTGCATTTTCCAAACACTTTTGTATTTTTTAAATTGATGACATCTTAATTGAAGTGAAATGGTATGTCCTTTTGGTTTTGATTTGCATTTCCATAATGGATAATGATGTTGTAGCCATTCGGCAATTTGATGTAATTATGAACTCCAAAAATATTTATTGGATTATGCTTGTAAACTGATATCTTCATCTGGGCATGATTAAGTTATGATTAGGGGGTTGACTGGGCCATGTCAGCAGGGTGTTGAGAACCACCCCTTGGTTGGTGGGGAACAAAATATAAAAGGCAACACAAAGAACAGAGTTGCAGCAGTTCTGAAGTTAGAGTTTTGATGTTGGAGTTTTGATGCTGGAGAGAAGGCCCCAGGAGAAGTGAGCTATTCACCTGATAGTCTACAGCTGACCTTGTGGAGGAAACAGAGGAGCTAAGCCCAGAGAGAAACTCAACCCTGGGAAGAGAGGAACCCAAGAAGCCTGAATGCTGGCAAACTTCAGCAGCTATCTTGCTTCAAAACGTGGCAATGGACTTTGGTGAGAGAAGAAACTTATGCTTTATAGCCTGGTAACTGTGGACTTCTACCCCACATAAATACCCTTTATAAAGGCCAAGACATTTCTGGTATTTTACATTAGCACCCCTTTGGCTGACTAATACAGAATTTGGTACCGAGGAGTGGGGAAGTGCTTTGGTAATTACCAAAATGTCGGAATGGTTTTATAAATGGGTAAGGGGTATTTTTTTGAGGAATTGTGAAATGCCTGGTGGAAAAGGCTTAGATCATTTTGAAGAAACTGTCGATAGCAATATGGACACTAAAGAGACTTTTTATGATGCCTTAGACGTAATGATGAAATTATTACTGGAAACTGGTGGAAAGGCGATCCATGTTTTAAAGTTGCAGAAAACTTAGCAAGATTAACTCCTGGTGTTATATAGAAGGCAGAATTTGAAAATGGTGAACCGGTTCATTTAGTTGAAAAACTTTCCTAGGTAAACTCGGAGAATGTGGCTTGGCTTCTCCTTGCAGCTTATAGCAAACTACCAGATGAGCAAAATACACTAAGGACTGAACTTTTGGGCACAAAGAAAACAGAAACTGATTCCAGAACTTCCAAGTTTCTGGAAATCAAGTTCCCAGATAATAGTGCCCCATTTGAAGACTTAGCTTAACCTGGAGCTTGTAAATCAGAATTGAAGATGCAGTTATCTTGGAAAGACTTGTGGAAAGTCTGACTGTCTGATGTCTTGGACCCATGCTTTTTGCATGCTAAACCAACAATATTTTTGAGAGAGCTGTATGCACAAACCACTGTCAGCTTGGACAAAAAAGGACATGGAAAGGAGAGATTGAAGGAGAATCAGCTTTAAGAAGAAAACCATGGAAGCAGAGATCTAGAATTAAGACATATCCTTGGGCCAAGAGAGGAGCTCCACCTATGTGTACAGAGAGGGTGAATTTTCCCCAGCAGTTGAAGAGGGTGGATGACCCCACCCGATGTTTCAGGAGAGTTTTGCCATCCCAAGGTGCAGAAAGTGTGGAGCACATTCCTCAAAGATTAGAGCAGTTAAGGTCAGTACCCCATAGGTATGAGAAGAGTGCTCCTGTCTCCCATGGATTAGAGAATGCCAGGTGGTCAAACACATGCTCTGAGAAGATTGAATCTGTATGCCAAAGGTTAGGGAAGGCAAGATAGTCAACTCGTTGCCCGGAGAGGGTTGAGCTTGTATGCCAAAGGTTAGGGGGAATGTTGTCTTCACCTCACTGTACTAGAGGGGCTAAGACTCTAACCTAAAAATTTGGTAAGGTGTGGCAATCACCCTACCACTCTTGGATGGTGAGGTCTGGAGCTTGGTCGACACCCAGATGCTTGATGAGGGTGGAACCAAGAAAATGGACATTAGGCATGCCTGTGGAAAGTATGGGTCCCCATATGACCCCAAGGAGAAGAAACCAACATCTTAAGATGATTCTCAGACTTTGAAATTGAATGGAGGATGCCCTGCACATTTACTGAACTGTAGAGGATCCATGACTCATGTTTAACATCCCAATTTCTCCTTATGATAATGAAAATGGTTATTCTTTGTCTGTCCATTTATGTATTGGAAGCAGTTAAATGGTTTTGTAAGTTTCAGAAGTCTATAGCAGACAGCACTTTGCCTGAAGACAAACTGTATTTCTTTAAACTGCCTATGATATGATTTTGTACCTGAATTGTTACTGATTTAAGGTTTCTTGAATATTGTAATGTATTTTTGGAATTCAGAGGGTGGAATATAGCAGTTTGGCAATTTGAAAAAATTATGAATTCCAAAAATATAATTGAATCATGCTTGTAAACTGATCTGTTAATCTGGGCATGATTAAGTTATGATTACGGCATTGACCCAGCCATGTCATTAAGGCATTGAGCCCCACCCCTTGGTGGGTGGGGAATAAAATATAAAAGGCATGGCAAGAACAGACTTGAAGCAGTTTTTGAGAAGCAGTTTTGATGTTAGAGTTTTGATGTTAGAGAGAAGGCCCCAAGAGAAAAGATGTGAGCCATTCACCAAATAGTCTATAGCTGACCTTGTGGAGGAACCAGAGGAGCTAAGCCTGGAGAGAAAAGCAGCCCTGGGAAGAGAGGAATCCAAGAAGTCTGAACCCTGGCAAACGTAGGCAGCTGTCATGCTCCAACACGTGGCAATGGACTTCCGAGAGAGAAAAAACTTAAAGCTTTATGGCCTGGTATCTGTGGACTTCTACCCCAAATAAATACTCTTTATAAAACCAACACATTTTTGGTATTTCACATTAGCACCCCTTTGGCTGACTAATACAGATGGATTCCCTTGTGGCCTCAAGGAGAAGAAATCATCATCTTAAGAATGACTTTCAGAGTTATAAATCGAATGGAGGATACCTTGCAGGTTTACTAAACTGTAGAAGATTCATGACTCATGTTTAACATACCAATTTCTCCTTATGATAATGAAAATATGTATCATTTGTCTTTTCCTTTGTGTATTGGAAGCAGTTAAATGGGTTTGTAAGTTTCAGAAGTCAGCAGGGTGTTGAGCCCCACCCTTTGGTGGGTGGGTAATAAAATATAAAAGGCATCACAAAGAACAGAGTTGCAGCAGTTCTGAAGTTGGAGTTTGATGTTGGAGTTTTGATGTTGGAGAGAAGGCCCCAGGAGAAGAGAAGTGATATGTTCACCTGATAGTCTACATCTGACCTTGTGGAGGAAACAGAGGAGCTAAGCCTGGAGAGAAACACAGCCCTGGGAAGAGAGGAACCCAAGAACCCAGGAACCCTGGTAACTGTGGACTTCTACCCCAAATAAATACCTTTTATAAAGATCAACCCATTTCTGGTATTTCACATTAGCACCCCTTTGGCTGACTAATACAGATGTTGAGCATCTTTTCCTGTGTTTTCTGGCCATTTCTATATCTTGATTGAAGAAATGTCTATTCAAGCCTTTTGCCCAATTTTACAGTTGGATTGTGTGTCTTTTTGTTATTAAGTGGAAAGTTTCAATATATATTCTGAATATTAAATGTTTGTTGGGTATGTGGTTTCCAAATATTTTCTCCCATTATATAGTTTGTCAATTTTTTTATAATAAAGTCTTTTAATTTTAATTTTCATATTTTTAATTTTAATTTTTAAAATTTAGATTTTATTAATAAAATTTAGTTTTAATGAGATTCCACTTTTCTATTTTCTAGTTTGTTGCTTGTGCATTGAGTGTAAAGTCTAAGAAACCATTGCCTAACACAAGGTACTGAACATTCTTTCCAAGTTTCTTTCTAGGAATTTTATGGTTCTGTTTAGTATGTTTAGAACTTTGCTCCATTTTGAGTTGATTTTTGTAAAAGGTGTGTGTGGCAGTTTGAGATTATTTATGAACCCCCAAAAAGATAAAGATTATGTTTTTAAACTAGTTTGTTCCTTTATATATGATACTCTTTGATTGTATTACATTCAAATGATTTATGTTTACTTAATTAAATCAATTTAGGGTCTGTGATTCAACCTCATCAGTAAAGCATGGCTAAGGATTGAGTCCCTGACCCCTTGGATTGATATTAATGGGCACTCACTTAAGAAGACACAGAAGATACACATGGGAAGAAAGAAGCTCCATAGATACCAGAGAAGAGATCTTTGTCAGCTTTGACCCTGCAGCCCCAGGAAAAGAGATAAGACATTTGCCTGATAGTTTACAGCTGACCTTAGGAAGAGATCAGAGCAGTTGAGCCCCCCCAAAAATGAGTCATATACCAGCCTACCGCTGAGATCAGAAGATGCTGGGACCGTGGAGCCTTAAGAGGATGAAAGAAGGATGAACCGTTGCAGAGATCAGCAACCATCTTTTGTGAGAAAGTACCTCTTATGGTACCTTGATTTGGAATCTTTATGGCCTTGTAATCATAAATTTCTATCTCCAAAAAAAAAAAAAACCTTTTGAAAAAAACCAACAGATTTCTGGTACTTTGCATTAGCACCTAGTTGGCTGACTAATACAGTGTGAGGTAAGGGTGGTTGTTCTTTATTTATTTATTTTTTTTTTGAAAATGGAGATCCAGTTTTTCCAACACTATTTTTTGAAAAGACTATTTCCAATTGAGTGGTCTCTGTCCCCTTGTCAAAAATCAGTTGGGCATAAGTAGGATGGTTGGTTTCTAAGCTCTCAATTCGATTCCATTCATCTATATGTCTGTTCATGTGCCAATACCATGCTGTGTTGTTTACTGTGACTTCATAATAAATATTAAGATCTTGAGGTATGTGTCTATAACGTTATTCTTCTGTTCAATACATCTTTGGGTCTTCAGTACCCCTTACCTTTCCATATAAATTTGATGATTGCTGTTCATAAAATTGGAATATTCATTGGGATTACATTGAATCTATAAATTGATTGGGTAGAAAATTGTTATTTTAACAATATTCAGTCTTCCAAAACGTGAACATGGATTATTCCTCCTTTTACTTAGTTCTTCTTTCATTTAGAAATGTTTTGTAGATTTTTGTGTTCAAGTCCTTTATATCCTTGTGTAGATTTACTCTTAAACATTTGATTTTTTTAGTTGTTGTTCTGAATAGAAGTTTTCTTTATTCTTCCAATTCTTCCTTGTTTGTGTATATAAACATTACTAGTTTGGGGTTGTTGATGTTTTACCCCACCACATGGCTGAATTCCTTTAAGAGCTCTAGAAACTTTGCTGTGTATTTTTCAGGGTTTTCTGTATACAGGATCATGTAATCTGAAAATAGGAAAAGTTGTACTTTTATTGTCCAATTTTGATGCCTTTTATTTCTGTTTCATGCCTAATTGTTCAGGCAAGAACTTCCAGCATAATTTTGAATAAAGTTGTGATTATGGACATCCTTGTCTTGTTCCTGATCTTAGAGGGAAAACTTTCAGTCTTTCCCCATTAAGGAGAAAGTTGTCAATTGTTTATATATGCCTTTTAACATGTGGGGGAAGTTTCCCTGTATTATTGTTCTAAGGGCTTTTATCAAGAAGTATGTCTTAGGGTTATTAAATACCTTTTCTGCAACTATTGAAATGAATGTTTTGGTACTTTATTTGAAAATCATATATTATAGTAATTGGTTTTCTTAGGTTGAACCAACCTTGCATAACAGGGATAAACCTCACCTAACCATTGTCCATAATTTGTATTATGTGCCATTGGATTTGGTTTGCTAGTATTTATATGAGAATGTTTGAATCCATATTCATAAGATACATTGGTGTATAATTTTCTTTTCTTGTGATATCTTTATCTTTCTTTTGTGTGGGGTTGAGCATGACCTCATGGAATGAAATAGGGAGTTTTCTCTCCTCTAAAATTTTTGAATGTTTTTGAATAATATAAGAATAAGATCTTCTTGGAATGTTTGATATAAATCTCTTGGTAAGCCAAATGGTTGTTGGCTCTTCTTTGTTGGGAGGATTTTGATTACTGATTCAATCTCTTCAGGAGTAATTTTTTTTCTGAGATCTTCTATTTCTTCTTTACTCAATGTAATTTGTATGTTTCTAAGAATATTTTCATTTCATCTGTTATCTAATTTATTGATGTACAGTTTTTCATAGAATTCTTTTATAGTACTTTTTGTATTTTACCATGCTCTGCAGTAATGTCCCCATTTTCATTTTTAATTTTAATTATTTGTATCCTCTCATTTTTTATTTTAGTCTGACTAAATATTTGTCAAATTATTGATCTTTTCAAAGAAACAATTTTGGTTTTGTTTATTCTGTTGTTCATTTTTCTCTATTATATTTACCTTTTCTAATATTTGTTATTTCCTTCCTTCTCCTTGCTTTGTGTTTAGTTGCTCTTATTTACTAATATTTCCAGTCTAGAGGTAGATTTCAGATATGAAGTCTTTCCTCTTTTTTAATGCAAGTATAAAGTTCTATAAATTTACCTCTAAGCAGTTCCTTGGCTATCTCCCATAAGTTTTGGTATGTTGCCTTTTCACTTTCCTTCATCTCAAGAGATTTCCTTATTTCCACTGTGATTTCCTCTTTATTCTGTTGGTTGTTTAAAAGGATGTTTAATTTCTACATATTTTTTATTTTCCATTTTTCTCTCTGTTATTGATTTTTATTATCATTCAGGCATGATCAGAGAATATACATTGTATGATTTCAATACTTTTCATTGAGAATTTTTTGGTACCTAAATTATGATCTATCCTAGAGTATGACCCATGTACATTCAAGAGGAAATTGTATACTGTTGGTTTTGTGTGAAGAATTCTATATATGTCTGTAAGGTCTAGTTCCTTTAGAGTATCATTTAAATCTTGCATTTCCTTATTGATCTTCTGAAAAAATGTTCTAGCCATTTTTGAAAGTTGTGTATTAAAGTCTTCTACTATTAATGTAGAACTGTCAATTTATCAGTTCAAATCTGTCAGTATTTGCTCCATATACTTTGGAATTCTGCTGTTAGGTGCATATATATTTATAATTGTTATATCTTCTTTTTGAAACGGCATCTTCATCAATATATAATTACAATCTTTGTCCCCTGTAACTGTTTTTTACTTAATATCTGTTTTATCAGATATTATTATAACCACCCCAGGTCTATTTATACATCCATGGTATTTTTTTTCTATTCTTTCACTTTCCACTTACCTGCATCTTGAAATTACAATAAGACTTTTACAGACAGCTCATAGATGGGTGAATTTTTTTTTTATCCATTCTGACAATCTCTGTCTTTTGACTGGAGAGTTAAATTCATTAATATTAAAAGTAACCAATGACCATGTAGGGATTTCTTCCAGCACTTGTTATTTACCCTTTGTAAGTCTTATACCTATTTTGTCACTCAATTCTTCCATTAATGTCTAATTTTATATTTAAATTATTTTTTGCATTATACCATATTGCATTCTTTAACTATTCTGTTTATTTTTTCATCTATTTTCCTTGTGGTTACCATGGGTTTTAAAGCTAACATTTTAAGACGATCTAAATCATATTTGGTTTGATATTAAGTTAATTTCAAGAGAATACATATACTTTTCTGTACCTCTCCTTCCAATATTTTTTTTGTATTTTTTACCATTCTTATCTTTGTAAATTTTATGCCTACTACCATAGATTTATCATAAACTTTCTTGGTGATTTATTTTTATTTTTATATCAGTGTTACAAATTACTCCATTAACACAAGATAATAGCAAGAATAACAATAAATCTGATTCAGTCAGTAATTGCACTCCCTCATTTTTGTTCATTCTCCAATATTTAGGGATTTGTGATGAAGCACATTCTGACCACTTTAGTCTGAAAAGGATGTAGATATTATGGGTCAGTTGAAGATACTCCTTGATTTTGGCATGAAACATCATCACTTTATTAGTTGTCCAGGGAAGGCTTGAAGAAATGGAGAGTGGGAGCTGGTCACATATATGCTGGCTTTCAAGGCTCAACCAGGAAAGGAACAATGAAAAGGCTTTAAGTCATTAGAAATAAACTTAACAAATAAACAGAAAATTATAGTTTCAAATAAAACAGGTAGAAGAATTATGATTAGAGGATTTATAAATGAGTATGTTATATTTGGGAAATAGCTTTTCACATATTACTAAATGAAGCCCACCAAGTGAGTGTTGATTTCATTTGGTTGTGTCATTTGTCTATGTTGTCCAAATGTCCCTAGGGCCCTCAGGAGCTCTTTTGTTTGAGGCCTTGTTTACTGTGGCAATTTGTGAAAGTTGGCTGAGCCTTGCATAAAAATAACCTCCAGAATGACCTCTGGACCCACTTTGAAATGTCTTAAGTGTCAAAAGTCTATTTTATTTCCCCCCTTTGCTCAAGATATTTCTCTAAACTCATCTCTGTTATCATTTGGTAATAATCCTTTGGCACCAGGGAGGCACAAACTTGGTAGTCATTCCCACTCAGGAGGGAAAGTAATGAGTTTATTTACAGAGTTTGACTTAGAGAGCAACAAGGGAGTTTTCAGTGGGTAACTATTAGGCATTAATTATAATTAGGCTTTGAGCCATTATTTCAGGAGTAAGATTCATAGGTGCAAGCATTAAGATTAAAGGCTTGACTTATTTGCCTGTTTACATTTATTAAGCAAGGCTTATATATTCCAGAGCTATTGGCCATCTTAGTGGCAAAAGTAGCATAGCTTTCACAGGAACATCAAGATACCAAAAAGGCCCTGCCCATCAAGACAACTGAACATGTTCCACCTTTACCTTCTTACCAGAGTTATGCTAATTGGCAGGTAGAATATAATTTATATTCTTGCCTTGCTTCTATTATATAGTTTTTCTTCTTTTCTTACTTTATTCTGAAGATGAAGCTTTGACCTGCAAGTAGCTGTCTGCAGGTTCTGTCAGAAAAGCTTCAGAGGAAAACAGTATAACTCACAAGGAAATTTGGGTGTTTATGTGACACATAACATTTTTCTAAGAATAAAAAATACAGCATACCGATATAAACACACTATTGCTAACACCTAACATTGGTCTGGTATCTTTGTTACAATTTATGCAAGAGTGTTAAAATATTTCTAACTATAGCCCATATTTTAGTTTAGGTGTATTTTCCCCATCTACAACCCTATAGTAAACACCTTGTATTAGTGGCATAATGTCTTATGAACACTTATGTGGCCAATACCTAAATTCTATCATCAACTTATTACTTCTGTTGTTTTATTATTTATCTATTGATCAATTTAATTTGTTTTTTTTTATGACTTTCAAAGCAAGTTTCAAACACCAGTTCATTTCTCTTTACATACTTATTCATGATATTCCTTAAGTAGTATTAAACATTTGTTTAATTTCTTTTCCCTTTGAGGTAAAATTTTCATTGACATACATAAATAAATGTACTCCTTTTCTGAGTTTTGACAGGTGCATAGTTTCATAACCCAAACTCCTATCAAGATATAGAATATGATTAAAATCCCAGAAGTCTTCCTACTGTCCTTCTCAAATCAATACCAACCCCATTCCTTACTGAAGCTACGATTGTTCTTAGCTTTTCACCATTGATCAGTTTGCATGTTCTAGAACTTCATATAAATGAAACTAAACAGTACATGAGGTTTATCTATAATATTCTTGATATTCATTCATGTTGTATTATCATTAGTTTGTTGGTTCTTTATTAGTATTCCATTGTATGAATACAGAACATTTTATTTATTTATTCACCTGTTGATGTTGATTTGTATTTTTTCTAATTTGGGGGCATTATGAATAAAGCTGTTATGAACATTTGTGTACATGTTCATCTGCAGATGTGTTTTTCTTTCTGTTGAATAAATGATTTGGAGTGTAATTGCTCAGTCCTAGGTAATGTTTATGTTTGATTTTATTAAAAATGCCAATGTATCTTTTTTCCAAAATAGTAACATTTTAGTTCCACCAACAATAAGTGAGAGTTCTGGTGCTCCACATATTCATGAACAATTGGTGTTATACAGAGAAATGTTTTAAAAATTGAAATTTAATCATGCCCTCCCCCTGCTTAGAGTATTTGAAGAGCATGTTGCTAATGGATAAAGTTAGATATTGCACATGATCTGACCTGTAATTTTCTTCTTTTTGTACAAGAGTATAGTGCTACAAACTTCTCCTTAAGTACTGCCTTAGCAGCATCATAAACAATCTGACATGTTGTATTTTCATTTTCATTAATTTCACAATGCTGTTTAATTTTCCTTTTGAGTTCTTATTTGAATCATGTTCTATTTAGAAGGATTTTATTTAGCTGCCAAAATTTCAGGTATTTTCCATATATTTCTATGCTGTTCAATTCTATTTTAATTTCTTTATTGTCATACAACATGCTCTTTATTACTTGAATCTTTTTAAATTTGTAGGACAGGTTTTATGGTCTAGTTTATGATCTTTCCTGTTGAATGGAGAAGAGGAAGTAATGAACATCAGATTTCAGAAAGAGGCCAAAGATCTGCAAATTTCTGCTTAAGGGCTGCTCTTTTTATCCCAAGATCTTTCTCCAAATTATATATTGCATAATTGTTTCTCTTCCCACTTCTTACAAAATCTCCAAGGTCCTATGTTATCTGGGGCTCTACCCCCTTAAATTTACTTCTCCCCTTTTCCTTCACCCTGTTCCAGGCCCACCCCCTGGCTATCTGTCAGAAAGTCTGCTGTATTCCTTTCCTTGCCCTCTGTTTCTTCACCTGGGTTTAGCCTTTACATCATGCAGGTCTCTCATGATATGCAGGCTCAGAGAATTATTTTTTCCACTTTATCTAAAAAATTTCCTCCACATACCTACAGCATTTTATTTTTTGTTTCCTTTAAAGCATTAATTATTATGTTAAAATAGCTTTTTAATTTATAGGAGGTACCAGGAATTGAACCCAGAATCTCATATATGGGAAACAAGTGTTCAACCACTGAGCTACATTTGCTCCCCACAATGATAGTTGGTTTATTTTTCATTTGTTTGTTTTTAGGAGGTACTAGGGATCAAGGACAAGACCTCATACTTGGGAAACAGGTCCTCAACCACTTGAGCTACACCCACTCCCCTATGTGAATAGAATTTACTATTTTCTCATTTACATTTTAGTAGAATATAAGCACCTTAAGGGCATAGAGATTTGTCTCTTTGGTTCATTGCTGTATTCCTAGCATCTAGGGCAGTAACTGGCATATATTAGCCATCTGATAAGTGTCAGGTGAAGAAAAGAATGCTTCTCTACAGTAGAATGTGCATACTGTGAGTGTGAGGACATTATTTGTCAAATTCAAGCTGAGCATGAAGCAGAATACCTGGCATATAGTAGGTGCCTAATAAACATTTGTGGAATTAATGGCATGTCCAGGAGATAGTTGATGCTGGACAACAGAGTGTATTGTAATCTTTGTTGGAGTCTTAAAATTGGGCCACTCTTCTGCCTGTTTCATGACTACAAAAGCCAGCTTTGCTTTAAATAGGAAGTCAAGAAATCAAAGTGGCAGGAATGACCAAAACCTGTACTGCATAAGCAAGCATTCTCCTAAGTCTCCAGAAGAAGGCATGTCCCCAAGTGGCTTCAGTGGAGTAGAAGGATGAGATGATGGCATGGGAAAGGTGGGGATAGTCAGGGGATTTTCTCTGAAAGCATGACTGAAAAAGCACATGCATCACTTTAAAGAGGATTCTCAGGAGAGGTGGAACTGGGAGGAAAAAAGATGATTTGAGTGAGAATGTCTTGGAAGGCTGAGCTAGTACAATAGCCATTGCAGTGGGGAAAGATAGCCTAGGAAAACCTCTATGAAAGCAACTCATTCCTGGAAACATGTGCTCCCCATTTGCTTTCCTGTTCATCTGGTGGTCCTGGGAAGCCATGGAAGGAAGGGAAGTAGCCAAGAAAGGATGTTATTCCAAGTTATGTCCCAGCTTCATGGAGCTCTAGAGTGTGAAGTTGCCACAGTTTGTCCACCTTGAGGCAAAGAAGATGTGCTTCCACTCTCTCACACTGGTCAGACACTGCCTGTCTCCTGGTAGGAATATGATCCTGCCATACTCTTGTTCTCTTCACATCCTGTCATGTGGTGTCAGGAGCCTACACTCACCTTAGGACACAGGCCCATGTGTAAACAGAGGGATGAATGAGGTTGCTGTGGGCACAGAGATAGGCTGTGCCCTTCCCACATTCAGGTAAGTGAACATGGATAAGTTTGTCTGATGTGCTGTGGGCCAGTTCAGTGAGTTAGGAAGTCACAAGCTTCATCATCCCTGTGTCCAGGAAGTGGCCAGGGCTTGTTGCAGCTCCATGAATGGCAAACTTCAAAAGAATGCCCAGATGGTTGGGTCCTGTGCTGAAATAAATGTGAAGAGGCTCAAGAGTACTGTCCTGGGAAAATGCATAATTGGGGGGCTAATATCTTATTAAGCAAAAATGGACATGTGCAAAGGCAGGGTCACAAGATCCTCAGGATTTCTACTGATGTGGATGAATGAGCAATCCTCAGTTTTCCTCATGTCTGTGAGCCCAAGTGAGAAGTCTTTTCATCCTGAAATGAAGAAGCACAGGTTAAAGTCATGAAACCCCTTTGCCAAGTCAGGGACTGTGGATATCAAAATCAGATTCAACCTGGTATTGACCAGGAGCTGTGGATGTCCTGGAGAGGTCAGCAGTTTGGGAGGTCTGAGGAGTTCATGCTCCACCAGCTACTGTTTCTTGCACCTATTTGCCTGGAATTCTGACAAGCAACCAGTTGTAAGGCAAACACCTTCTAGGAGACAGGCAATTTATAAGGGTTTCATGATCACAGTCTGGAAATGACACTGTCTGTCTTCCAGGAGGTCATGAAAGAAAGGAAACATGAAGCTCTAGACCTTTCTAGGACTGAGTTGGCAGAGTTCAGCATCTCATTTGGGCAATGGAATAGAGCAGGGTCTGGCATGCATTTTCCATAAGAGGCCAGAGAGTGAATTTTTGGCTTTGTGGGCCATGCATTCTCACTTTGGACTACTCAAATTGATGCTACAGAGATGAAGCTGCTAAAGACAACAAAAAAGCTATCAACAGAGTTATGTTCCGATAACAGTTCATTAATGGACATGGAAATGCAAATTACATATAACTTTCACGTAACCTGAAATATAATTGTTTTGATTCATTCAACCATTTGAAAATGTAAAAACCATTGTTAGGTTTTCAGTTTTAATTAAAAAAGGCATAGCCCAGATTTAGCCAAAATATGTGGTTTTCCTAAATTTACCTAAGCAGCAATAGGTTTGTTTTACCTTGATTTGTGAAGAAAGCTTTATGAAAACAAAATGCTGAGGTATTTCCATTAAGAATCATGAACACATAGTTCTCAACTCTGATAGAAGCCAGAACCTGGTGAAGGCCACTAGCAGCTCTGTGCAAATGACCAGCTGAAGAGACCAGCTCTAAGTGTGCCTCCATCTGAGCATCTGAGCGTGTGAGCTGTGTCTGCCCTCGGGAGAGCAAGGGGTTTAACTAAGTAGTTCATTGACTCAGGGCAGAGAGAAGCTCACTGTCTTGCCTGTCAATCAGGCCATGAATCCTCTGTCTTTGATGATGAGAGGGACAGCCAGTGCCTCAAAACTGATCCCCTAAAGCACCAGCATTGTTCCAGCCAAAAGCCACTTTCAGGTGCCAAGAATGTCATTAATTCTTATTTAGTGATTAGAACCATCCCCAAGACTTTGTCACCTTTCCTGGGTCTGCCTAACACAAGTACTGTGCTAACTGATCCCTGGTGCTCACAGCTAACTGTGTGCTCACATCACTGGGGCTATTTCAGGGGATATAGGAACCCTCTAGCCCAGGGTTTCTTAACATTTTTTGTTCCATAGACCCCTTTGCCAGTCAGGTGAAAAACCAACCACACTATACTGTGCATTATTAATAAATATATCACACCTGCACGGACATATCCTCAAAAGAAAAATGAGGTTTTTTTTTTTATTTATTTAAATTCAGGCTCATGGACCCCTTGTTAACAACCTGCTCTAGCCCTTGTCACAAATCTCCTACAGTGATTGCATGCATTGGAGAGAGGGAGCACAGAATGTGACACATGAATCGAACTTGTTAAAAATAAATCACATGTACACTCATAAGGAGTTAGAAAGAAAACACCTGACCTTCATGCCTTTGGTAAACAATGTAATAGCTGGGTTCTGTAAGGGTAACAGTAAAAAGAACTGTAAATAAACCCAATACTCAATTTGGAAGTTTGATTCTCATTGAGGTACAGGGTAACAATTCAGCAGGTACTTTTTTGTATATGAGGGTTGGGCAAATTGTAAATATGTTGGAGATAATCAGACTCACATATGTCACATGTAGGAGAAATAAATCATAAATTTATGATTTACTGCATAATAAACCTGCGGTGTTTGATTGGCATTTGATGTATCAATATGGGCCCATTTTTTGAAAGAAAATATTTTGATACATTCTAAAATTGACTGAGGCAATGACAGTATAACTCTGTGATGAAAATGAGAGCCACTGAGTGTACACATTGAAGTGACAGTACAAAGCATAGGACTGTATAACACAAGGAATCCTGTGGTGGAAGATGGGACTGTGGTAAACAGAACAAATATGAGAACGTTCATTCATGAACTGTCACAAATATATAATGCTAATAATTGGGTGGGTTATGGGAAATACAACAAATATAAGATATGGGCTATATATAGTAGTAATATTTTGATAATGCTCTTTCATGTGAGCATGTAAATGTATGTATACCTATTGTAAGAGATTGAGATATAGCAGTTAAACCCCTGTTTATAAACAATCCTTCACTTATTTTATATTCTTTCAATTATTAACAAAAGTTCACTGACTAGGTATCAGTGGAAAGTCCTGCCACAAGGAATGCTCAATAGCCCCACCATGTGTCAATAGTATGTCTTTTAGGTTTTACAGCCTACTCATTCTACCTTCCCACAAACATATATCTCTCATTACATAGATAATATCCTCATTGCAGCCCTCTCAGAAGCACTTTTAAAATTTGTGTTTGGAAAAGAATATAAATTTAGTGAGATAGTCCAGTGTGAAGCATCAGATTTGTTTCACATTTTAAAAAAGGAACTAGTTAGAAGCCCAGGAAAGCTGAGAACTGCTCCAAGGTACAGCAGTGACACAAATTTTTACATGTTCCCAATCACAAAACAAATATTGTCAGTTACGCAGAGCTTGTTGTTTTTCACCTGTCCAAAGAATAGATGCTTCTAATGGATCAAGTCTGGTAAGAATATTATTATCTACATGAGTTTGTGTTAAAGGTTCATTGGTCAAATTGGTCATAATTTCATTAACAACATGAACAGTTTGGACTGATTCTGTAAGGGTGACTGCCACAGTGGTGGCAGTGGCAGCTATGATAATGGCTGAAATAATGAAAATAATAAGTGTACCAATGAATCTTTTAGGTCTAATAAGTGAGAGGGCTTTGCTAAGTTGAGCTATCCCTGAGGAGCCTTCCCAGGGGTGAGATGAGTTAACTGGGAGCCAAGCTTGTGGTTGTCTTTTAAGCAGGAATATGGAATTAATATTGAGTTTGGTTATATTTTCATGGGATACACAGGAAGCAAAATAAGCTTCTGGGTGCAGAGTAAGATTGAAGATATTATTAACAAAGCTGAAATTGGTAAAAGGGGTTAGAAGTAAAATAAAAGGATGAGAGGTACTAATCATAACAGAGTCTATGCAGTTATGGGACAAATTAAAGCTGAAAGTATTATTATTATGTATATGATCTCCATGCAAGATGATATGGTTAAAAAAAAAAAGGCAATTCAAGGCAGCAGGCTCAAAAATGCCACAGACTGAAGAGAGATTTTGAGGTGTTTGTAATTTGCATACAAAGGATAGGGCCAGGAAAACCTCCATCAGCCCAAAAGATGTTATGATTAGAGGGACTGAAGAAATTAATAGTATGATTGTTGCTAGATAAGTGTCCTTGAGGATCCCAGTTGAAAATAGTGAGATTATATAATAAAGAGGTATAACAAAGATGGAGGGACCATCTGGGGTGCCAAATGAAATTAAGAGAGTTGGGGTTCCAATGAGAGTTCTGGCAACAATGGTCAACAGGAGGAGGGTTGTAATTGAGGTGAGAGAATGAAGAAGAGTTAATTGAGATGGCTTTAATAAAGGTGAGGTTAGCAGATTGAGAATTAAACTTTGGCTGATAGGGTAAGTAATACTGAGGTGAGATTTGAGGGCATAAGGTATGAGAGGTGGATGAAAAGCATAAGTGGGGTAAATTGGACAGAAATGAAATTGTATGATTAAAGGGTAGCCGATCAGTGCCTTATATAAGGGGGCCTGATGGAGGGATCCAGTTTCCCCCAGTCTAGATGGTATCATTGGTAGAGAGTGGGGGTCCTGGATCCTGTCACGTCACTAGATTAAAGATGGGGGAATTTAAGATGTAAGTCCAGTAGTGATGCACATTAGCTGGAGTTAATGGGATTTATTTTAGTAAGAAGAAAAGAAGGACATTCAGTACTTGTGTAAAATTTGATGCTATAGCAGTCAAATATGCAAGGAACTTATTTTCAGTGGTGGGTGGTACCCCAGTGTGAGAGAGCATTTCAGTAGCCTTTTTGTCTAATTGTTTAAGATTTCCCCAAGTTACTCCCTGAGTTTGGATAGTGTTACAGCATGATTGTGTCCGGGAGTTCCTTCGTTCTTTCATTGTCATCTTCTCCATCTGCGGTACTGGGCTGAATGGGTGATCCTTCCAGGTCATAGTATAGCTTCACATTCTTTGCTGGCAGCCACTGGGGGCCTGTTGGAGTAAGCACAAAAACATACACTTGCCCCGAAGTTACAGGGTCACAGTGTCATTTCCAAGATCCATCTCCCAATATTTCCTTGTTCAGAAGTTTAACTCATGCTTGATGACTCCCCTGATGAGGGGAGAAATGTTTCTCAGCTGCTGAGAGGCTCTTTATCACAATTAAAAACTTTAAAGTATATAATGCTAGGCTATTGTATTTGTAGGAGAGGCATCCATACCGCCTCTTTTTTGTTTTATTGTTTTAGATGACATATTTTAAATATTTTTATTGTTGAGTTAATTGGACTTCATTAGGGGTTGTTTGGAAACTAGTTTGAGTAAGAGAATTTCGGAGATGTTTATTGGACTACATCTGTGAGACAGGAGTAAGGTTGAGTCCCCGCCACCTTGCTGGGTGTGATATAAATGGACTCACATTCACAGACAGAGGTGAGAAAAGGGAACTTCCATGTTTGATCCTGTGATGTAAGAGAGAGGATTGCTTAAGTATGCAGCCCCAAAAGGCTAGGCCTATGGAGCAGTTCAAGAGGAGATCAGCCCTGCTATATGCCTACGAGCTTACAGCTGAACTTGGGAAGACATTGGAACAGCTGAGACTGATATAGGAAGGCATATCAGACAATCTCTATGCCAGCTTGCATGTTAAGTCAGTAAGAAATCAGAGCATCTGAGCCTGAGAGAGGAAGCCTGAAGGAGAAGGAGAGACCAGAAATAGATGGTCTGCTATCTTGCTTCAACATATGGCAGATAACTTTGGTTGGAAAGCACCTTTTATGGTGCCTTGAGTTAGTCTTCTTATGGCCTAAGAACTGGAAGCTTTTGCTCCAAATGAATACCCCTTAAAAAAGCCAACACACTTCTGGTATTTTGCATTAACAGCCCATTGGCAAACTAAAACAGTTCTCTGAAAATAAACTTTAATATTACAAAAAAAAACATTTGCTTTCCTCTGCCCCAAATTTACATCCTTTTGCAGACAAGCTGTCAGAGTAGACACCATCCCAAATCCCTCAAGACAGGAATGAAAAAATATATTGGCGGAGTATAACTACTGACTAAAGCAGATTTATTGTTATTGTAGTTACTTTCTTATGTAAACTGAGTGATTGCAATATTGATATAAAAATAGGACAAATATTAAAAAAGTGTTATCAATTTTAACAAATGCAAGGTGTTGGTGGTGAGGTGGTGTTAGGGTATCTTGTATTTTATGCATGATTGTTCTGTAAACCCAACTTATCTAATAAAAATGAAATTTAAAAAGAAGCAAAAGAAATAATCAAGGAAAAGAAAGGGAAAAAAAATTGACAAATTTTAGCCAGACTAATAGTGACAAAAACATAAAGAAAACCAATAACTAATCAGAAATGAAATTTGGGATATTACTAAAAACACTAAGTATTTGACTCTTTTAGTTACTATTGTAAATTGTATTTTTTTCTTGATTTCCTTCTCAGATTGCTTGTTATTGGTGTACAGAAATGCTACTGATTTTTGAGCATTGATCTTGTAGCCTGCAACATTACTGAAGTCATTTATAAGTTCTAGAAGTTTTGTTGTAGATTTTTCAGGGCTTTCTATGTATAAGATCATATCATCTGCAAATAATGAGATTTTTACTTCTTCCTTTCCAATCTGGATGCCTTTTATG
>JAQZBX010031053.1:0-26514 GCA_029593785.1 Cabassous unicinctus
GGTGCGGTGGGCTGATGCAGCGACCTCACGGCGGGAAGCGGGTGTGGCGCAATGGATAGGGCACCCGTTTACCATGTGAGAGGCCCCGGGTTCGCTTCCCAGCGCCTCCTTGTGAGGGCAGGCCGGCTCGCGCGGCACCGTGGGCTGATGCAGCGGGACCTCACAGCAAGGGGGAGATGGGCGGACACGGAGAAGACACGCAGCGAATGGACACAGCAGCACAGGCAGCAAGGGGGGGATAAATAAATAAAATGGATAAATCTTTAAAAAAAAAATAAAAAGGAAGAAAGTGTTCAAATCAGAAACCTAACCTAAAACAGGAAGAACTAGAAAAAGAAGAGCAAATTAAGCCAAAGCAAGCAGAAGAAAGGAAATTACAAAGATTAGAGTGGAAATAAATGAAATAGAGTCGGGGGGGGGGGAGAAAGAGAGAGAGAGAATCAACAAAACCAAAATTGGTTCTGTGAAAAGATCAATAAAATTGACCAACCTTTAGCTCAACTGACAAGGGAAAAAAGAGAGAGGACACAAATGAATAAATCAGAAATGAAAAGTGGGATATTATGACCAACCCCAGTGAAATAACATGGACTATAAGAGGATGCTTTGAACAACTATACCAACAAATTAGATAGCCTAGATGAAATGGACAAATTCCTAGAAACAAACAAGTTACCTATACAGACTCAAGAAGAAGTAGAGAATCTCAACAAACCAATAACTAGTGAAGAGATTGAATCAGCAATCAAAAACCTCCCAAAAAAGAAAAGCCCAAGACCAGAAGGCTTCACAGGGGAATTTTACCAAACATTCCAATGCAGAATGAACACCAGTCTGCTCAAATCCTTCCAAAAAGTTGAAGAGGAGGGAACATTGCCTAATTCATCCTATGAGGCAAACATTACCCTCATACCAAAGCCAGATAAAAATACCACAAGTAAAGAAAATTACAGGCCAATAACTCTTATGAATATTGAAGCAAAAATCCTCAAAAAAATACTAGCAAAACAAATCCAACAGCACATTAAAAGAATTATATACCATGATCATGTGAGATTTATCACAGCTATGCAAGTGTGGTTCACATAAGGACATTAATTAATGTAATACATTACATTAACAGAATGAAGTAAAAGAAACATATGATGACCTCAATTGATGCAGAAAGAGCATTTGACAAGATTCAGCTCCACTTAATAAAAAACAGTAAGAAAACTAATAATAGAATATATCCTCAACATGATAAAGGGCATATATGAAAAACCCACTGCTAAAATCATACATATTGTTGAAAGACTGAAAGATTTCCTTCTAAGAATAGGAACAAGACAAGGAAGCCCACTGTCATTACTGTCATTCAGCATTGTACTGAAAGTACATAGCCAGAGCAATTAGGCAAGAAATAGAAATAAATGACATCCAGATTGTAAAGGAAGAAGCCAAACTTTCCCTATTTGTAGATGATGTAATGCTGTATACAGAAAATCCTGAAAATCCACAACAAATTCCCTAGAGTTAATAAATGATTTTCAGTAAAGTAGCAGTGCACAAGATCAATGCCCATAAATCAGTAGTGTTTCTATACACTAGTAATGAACAATTAGAGGAAGAAATAAAGAAAAAATTCCATTCACAATAGCAACTAAAGAATTCAAATACCTAGGAATAAATCTAACCAAGTATTTAAAGGACTTGCACACAGAAAATGACAAAGCGTTGTTAAAAGAAATATAAGAAGACCTAAATAAATGGAAGGACATTCCATGATCATGGATTGGAAGACTAAATATTGTTAAGATGTCAGTTCTACCCAATGTGATTTACAGATTCAAACAATCACAATCACAATTCTAAGAACCATCTTTGAAGAAATGGAAAAGCCAATCATCAGATCTTTATGGAAAGGTAAGGGGCCCTGAATATCCAAAGCTATCTTGAAAAAGAAAAATAAAGTTGGAGGACTCGCCCTTCCCTATCTTTAAACTTATTACAAAGCCACTGAAATCAAAATGGCATGATACTGGCACAAGGACAGACATATAGACTCATGGAATCACATTGAGAACTCAGAAATTAACCTTCACAATTATAGCCAACTGATTTTTTACAATGGGACAATTGGGAAAGAATAATCTCTTCAACAAATGGTGTTTGGAAAACTGGATCTCCATTTGCAAATGAATGAAGGAGGACCCCTACCTCACACCATATACAAAAATCAACAAAAATAGGTCAAAGACCTAAATATAAGAGCCAGAAGTATAAAAATCCTAGAAAAAAATGTAGAAAAATATCTTCAGGACCTTGTGTTATGCAAGGGTTTCTTAGACTTTACACCCAAAGCATGAGCAATAAAAGAAAAAATAGATAAATGGGACCTGGTCCAAATTTTTTGTCTCTCAAAGGACTTTATCATAAAAGTAAAATGACAATCTACTCAATGGTAGAAAATATTTGGAAACCACATATCCAATAAAGATTTAATATCTAGAATATATAAAGAAATCCTTCAATTCAACAACAACAAAAACCAAACAAACCAATTAAAAAATGGGCAAAAGACCTGAAAAGGTATTTCGCCAAAGAACATATAAAATGTTCCCCCCCAAAAAACATGAAAAGATACTCAACATCATTAGCCATTAGAGAAATGCAATTCAAAACCACAATGAAGGGAGCAGATGTGGCTCAAGCAGTTGAGTGCCTGCTTCCCACATGGGAGGTCCCGAGTTCAGTTCCCGGTGCCTCCTAGAAAAAACAAACAAACCAACAACAAGCAAAACAAATGAAAAAACAACGCAGAGGAGCTGATGTGGCTAAGTAGTTGAGCACCAGCTTCCCATATATGAGGTCCCAGCTTCAATCCCCAGGCCTGAAAAAAAAAACCACACACACACAATGAGATACCACTTCACAACCACTAGTATGGCTACTATTAAAAAAAAAAAGAAAAGAAAAGAAAGAAAATTACAAGTTTTGGAGAGGATGTGGAGAAATAGGAACACTCATTCATTTCTTGTGGGAATGTAAAATGGTGCAGCCACTATGGAAGACAGTTTGGTAGTTCCTCAAAAAGTTAAGTATAGAATTACTATAGGCCCCAGCAATCCCACTTTTAGGTATATACACAAAAGAATTGAAAGCAGGGACTCAAACAGATATTTCCACACATATATTCATAGTGGCATTATTCACAATTGCCAAAAGATGGAAGCAACTCAAGTTTCCACCAACTGATGAAAGGGTAAACAAAATGTGGTATATACATAAATGGAATACTATGCAGCCATAAAAAGGAATTAAGTTCTGATA
This sequence comes from Cabassous unicinctus, assembly GCA_029593785.1. NCBI lineage: Eukaryota > Metazoa > Chordata > Mammalia > Cingulata > Chlamyphoridae > Cabassous > Cabassous unicinctus. Next base: position 3,313 of record JAQZBX010031053.1, read on the forward strand.
CATACAACAACATGGATGAACCCTGAAATAAGCCAGACACAAAAGGTCAAATACCGTATGATCTCACTGACATGAAATAATTAGAATATGCAAATTCATAGAGTTGGGATCTAGAATATATGATACTAGGGGACTGGGTAGGGACAAGGAATAGGGAGTTAAGCCTTAAAATGTACAGTTGCTATTTGGGATGATGGAAATGTTTTGGTAATGAATGGTGGTGATGCTAGCACAACATTGCAAACGTAACTAACAGCACTTAATTATATATTTGAATGTGGTTAAAAGGAGAAATTTTAGGTGGTATATATGGTACTAAAATAAAATTTTAAAAAAAAATCCATGAGACTGCACAACACACACAGTTAACCCTAAGTTAAACCATATACTACAATTAATAGTACCATTATAAAAATGTGCTTTCATCAATTGCAACAAATACACCACACCAATGCAAGGTGTTAATAATAAGGTGGTGTATAGGAATCCTGTATTATGCATGTTTGAATTAAAAAAGAGAAAAGAATGGAGCAACATCTCCAAGTTCTGGGGCAAAAAAAAATAACTGCAAACTTAGAACTCTTTAATCAGTGAAAATATATTCAAAGCAGAAGTAAAAAAATAAAGACAGTTTCAGACACACAAAAAGAATTTTTTACCAGTAGAGCCACACAATACAGGATAATTTTAAACAGAGTTCTTCAGGCAGAGAGAAAATTATTCCATACAGAAGTGTAGCTCTCAGAAAGGGAAGAAGAACAATGGAAATGGTAAAACATATGTGTATGAAACACTAGAACTATCTCGAGTGATTTAAAAAATAGAGAGAATTAAAATAGGTGATAATAATACTCAAGGCAGGAAGGATTAATTATAAAGTATCTTACAGTCCTGGCATGGTCCAAGGGTGATTGAAAAATGCTAATTTACATCAGATTTTAATATGTCAAAATGCATGTTGTAATCTAGACTAACCACTAAACAAAGAGTAAAAGAACTTAGAACCAACAAATTTTTATCAGAGTAAAGTAATAATAAATAATTACTCCAAATAAGTCAAGAAATGTGTATTCATTATCTACTAATTCATAACAAACTACACACACAAAAAAAACTTAGCACCTTAAAACAACAAAACATATATTGTTCTTCAATTTCTGTGGTCAGGAATTTGGAAACAGATTAGCTGGGTGGTTCTGGCTTAGTGAGTATACAAAAAGGTTTATAATGAAAGGATGGAAATAGATAAACCCCATGCAAACATTAACTAAAAGAAGGTGTCTGTAGCTCTATTAATATCAAACAGATAAAGAGAGACATTTCATTAAAATTATGATATTTTGTGATGAAAGACTCAATTCACCAATAAAATAAAATAATCCTAAAATAATATATCATTTATAACACATACCCAAAATATAAAAAACAAATTTGGCAGAACAATAAGGAAAACTAGACAAATCCACAATTACATTAAGGGTATGCAATATCTGAAAAACACCAATAACAAACTTGACCTAATTGACACATAGAGAGCACCGCACCCAACAAGTGCAAATGCACATTGTCTTCAAGTGGCATGGAGCATTTCCCAAAATTGACCATATATAGGTTACAAAGCCAGTCACAACAAATTTCAAAGAACTAAAATTATACAGAGTATGCTCTCTACTCTCATTGAGATTAGGTTAGAAACAAATAACTAAAAGGTAACTAGAAAACTCCCAAATATTTGGAAATTAGGCAATACATTTATAAGTAACCCATGGGTCCATGAGGAAATATTTATAGAAATTAGAAAATATATCAAAACTGGGGAATATAACTAAAACAGTGCTTGGATGAAAATTCATAGCCCAAGGAAGCAAAATAATAAAAGAAATAATGATAAGAGCAGAAATAATAAAATAGAAAACAAACATGCAATGAAGATAATTTAAAATTCCCAAGGTTAGTTTTTACAAAGACTTTATCAAATTCCTAAACCCCAGGCAAGACTGATCAAGAAAAAAAGGAAAAGAAAAGAAAAAATGCCAATATCAGGACTGAAAAAAAAAGGACTTCACTACAGACATTAAATAGATAAGACATTATGAACAACTTATGCCAATTAATGTGAAAATTTAGATGAAATTGACCAATTCCTGGAAAAACACATCCTACCAAGACTAGTACAAAGAGAAATAAAAACTAGAAATAGATACCATTTCCAGTAAAGTAATTGGATCCATGATTAAAGCTTTCCTATTAAAAACAAAAACTACAAGCATAGTTTTATTGGTGAATTCTTCCACACATGTAAGAGATTAATTACACCAATCCTCCAAACACAGTTTTTTCTGCAGATAGAAGAAAGAACATTTTCCACCCCATTTTATGAAGTCAGCATAACCTTGATACCAAAACCTGACAAGGACATTACTGAAAAAGGAAAAGCACAAAACAATCTCTCCCATAAGAACAGAAGCAAAAAGCCTAAACAAAATATTATCAAACTGAATTCAGTGATATAAAAAAAAGTAGAGTACATCAGACCAAGTTGGGCTTATTCCAGGAATTCAAATCGGTGTACCATTCAGTAATCAATAAATTGTAACAGAATCGTATAAATAATGATCTTTATGTAATAGGATACTATGCAACAATGAATATTAATGAAATATTGCTACAGCACAAGACCCATCTCACTAATGTAATGTTGAGCTTAAGTAACTAAACACAAAAGAATACATGCTGTACAATCCCATCTATAAAATGTTCAAAACTCGAGTAAATGAGTTTATGGTTGTAGAAGTCAGGATAGTGATTCCTTCTGGGAAGGAAGAAGGAGAGAGTGATTGAGAGAGGCATAAGAGGGGCTTCAAGGCTGCTGATAATGTGCTATCTCTGATGTGGGTGCTAGTGATACAAGAGTGTGTTTATATTGTAGTAATCCATCAAGCTAAGTCAAAAATTATAATCTGTATAATTTCAGTATTTATGTACATACTTCAATAAGAAAATCTAAATCTATTTGAATGCCAGGACAAAAAGCTGACATTTAGATACCCCAGACCTAATAGTCCCAGTTATACCAAATTACAATTGTGCAGCATTGTAAATTCAAACAGTGCATTTATATATTGCTTTACATACTCTTCACTTCACCCTTCAGAGGTTATGTAGGATGCGTAAGTGGATATTATTATCCCCACTGCACAGATGAAGAAACTGTGATATCAATAATTTCAGTGGCTCCTCCGAGATAATATAGCTACTATCGCAACGCCATGTTGCCAATAATAACAAAACAATCCAGAATTTCTGAACCATAGACCATATTTTCTCCGTGGACTCCAATTTAATAAAACCCATTTAAACCACCTCAGTGACATTCATGAATCAAGAACATGGCTATACAGACTCCATTTCTCCCCCATGGCTTTTTAACGTCAGACCAACCAGTGTGGAGTGGTGGGTGGAACATAGACTTTGCAGTAAGCTCAAATTGTCAAAAACAATCCATGCCCTGCCAAGACAAATTAGCTATGTGAACTAGGGCGTGGTATTTCATAGCTCTGAGTTTCATTTTCCTAATCTATGAAATGCAACGAATAATATCCTTCTCATAGGGTTGTTGTAAGGAGCAAATTAGATGACATGGGAAAATGGTCTAGCGTAGCGTCTGAACCTGAACTTAACAGGTGCTCAGTCATGCTAGTTCTATGCCTCCTTCCCAGCCTCCAGTTTCACAAGGGGGTGAGTCTTCTGCTCCAAAGAGGTCAACTCAAAAGCCCTTCAGATGATCGTGGAATAGGGCATAGAGAGGCACCTGAGCTTCTCTAGTCCAGCAGAAGTGCCTGCAAGTGAACTGACTGCTCATGATTATTACTTGGTAGGACACAAGCTAGACCTAAAATCCAGCTCTCCAGATACCCACCCCAGTCTTGTTCTCCAGCCTCCTACCTCAGCCCCTAAATGCACATAAATTTACCCCCACCCTCCTCAAAGCCAACCTTTCTCTTCCTCAGGAAAGAGAGACCATTTCTGCTCCATCCCAGCTGAAGGCAACAGTGAGCCACTCGACCTCTACCTCAATTCCCCAAGAGAGGGCTGAGCATATAAAGAGCTGGCCCCAGGTAACGAAATCACTTGCTGCTGTTTTCTCCCATTATATACTCTATTTAATCCTTCTGTAGTGCATAGCCACACTGCACTGTGATAATTTGCTAGTTTATCCTTAGACTTCCCTTTGGCAACACAAGAGAAGACAAGGCCTGTGTACTACTTATTTTTATATGCCCAATGCAAAAAAAAAAAAAAGGGTAGTAAGCACTCAAAAATTCTTTGTGAAATGAATGATGAAAAGAAGGGAGAAAGGAACAAACACAACTGAATTTGGAGACTAGGAAGCAGGGTTTATCTTCAGATATTCAGCATCTTTCTCTTCCACAACCTCGCTCACCCCATTGAGGCTTCCAAAATGGTCAGTGTTCCTCCACCTTTCCAATTCCCTCTTATCCCAGCCTACCTGCAGGCCAGTGACCTACGAGGTGCTGTAAGATGGAATCATAGGTTCTTTCTTTCAGGTGGGATATGTATTTCAAGTAACCTCTCTAATGACAGGAGGCTTGCTAAGGGAAAACAGGTGAAGAAATTGTGGTCTGAGGAGAAGAGCTTTCCTGGTAACCCTGAGGTTGGCACTCCAGGCTTCTTAATTAAGCTTGCAGCCTGTAGACCTAATTCCCTGATTGCCTTCTCAGACCTTAGCCCTTACACCCAATTTCCCACCAAGCCACCTGTTCTCTGGGGACTCCAGTGAGATGCCTTGTCTCTCACCACGGGTCAACACGTGTTGGGTTAACAGTCACCTCATCTGGGATTTGCTGCTAAATGCACGCAAGTGCCCCAGCCATGCCTTTTCACGGCTGGGAAAGTCTGGGTGGTTTGAGGAAAGATTGCTACTGTCATTTTTGCTCCATGAGGACGGGAAGGAGCTCTGTGGTTAAGTGGCACTGCCCTCCCTGCCTTTGCCACAGGGCCTGGCTGAGTAAGTGGGCATATGCCGGTTGCTGTGGGGCTTAATCACGACCTCTTAGGGCCCGTTATGTGGCTCACAAGAGGTGGACGTTTCCAGAGTGTTTCTGGGACCCCCTCTCGGGATCCTGCTGTTGGGTGCACCTCTTGAAGCACAGGAGCAGCTGAAATCATGCCATCCATGGGCTGGGCAGCCCACAGTCACAGGGGCGTTTGAAGTAGAGAGTTGGGGTTTCATTCACAGCAGTGAGAAGACAGAGGCCCTCGCTTAGGGGAGGGCTACGAGGGCCTCACATTTTCCCTTCAAGGTTCAAGTCTCCCTGGTGGGTTCTATCCTCCAGTGGTAAGGGTGACATGCATCCCCCCACCCCGACCCAGAAAAGAGGCAACAGAATTCTCTGGTTCAAGGGCACCCTCTTTCTAAATTACAAGGCCAATGATAATGATGGTTCGACTGTCAGTCATAATAATAAATCAGCAAACGGGTACCGAGTGCTAACTCTGTGCCTGGCCCCTTCTGAAGCACTCTGCATGGATTATCTGACGTACTCTTCACAATCACCACATGGGAGGCACATTGTTATGATGATTTTCATATTGCAGATAAAGTACCCGAGCCTTAGGCAGCTTGCTCATGGTCAAATGGCTGGTATGAGGCAGTCAGAGCAACCCAAGTAATTTCTCAGATCCCATGCTCTTGATCCTATTTTTAAAAAGGTTGAAACAGGCTCTTGTTTATTGAATGAATGAGTGAGTGAATGAATGGGTAAATAGCTAAGTTTCTGAAAAGAAGTATGGATTGAGTGCATACTCACTAAGCGTCCTAACTTGCACAGGCATGTGGATGATGTCGCCAGTCCCTAAGATAAGGATCAAAAAGGTTGAATATCTGTGAGGAGGGAGGTGATGGGTTGAATTCTGGCTCTCTAGGACCTGGGAGGTCCTGCATAATGGTCTCCCCACACACTTTCCCTCCCTAAGTATCCAATCCACACTGAGATGGATGGACAACAGCAAACTGCATTTCTCTGGTGTTTCTCATGTATCTGTCAATTGAATGTATCAAAATATTCCTAATCAGACTGGTAACTCTTAGAGAACTGTGACCTTGATCTATGCATCTTGGGGGCCACATGAGACACTACTCACTGTTTATTCAATATGGCTTTTCTCAAATTTGGGCGATAGGTTGCTTGGGAGAGCTAAAGTCTCAAGAGCCCACCTATCAAACCTGCTTGCTGGCGACACCTGTTCTCTTGGCCAAGCAGAAAGAATTCTTCTGGTCTTCTGAGAGACACCCATTCATGCTATCAAAGTTGAACCATTTGTCTTCAATACATTGTTATTTGGCTTCATCCCAGAAATAGTGTCCTTCTAGGCTCAGTACAAACCCCATCTTCTCCATGAAGCATTTCCTGAGCACCCGAGCCCATGGCAATCTCTTTGACCTCCAGACAACCCCCAAACCTCATCGACTGTACCATCATTTAGTACTTGCCATTCATCCCTTTATTCATTCTATATTTTATACCAACTGTAAGCTCCATGAGGGCAAAGACTATGCCGTTTTCTTCTGTGGCAAGATATGATTATAAGATATGTAATTAATTCCACAAATATTTATTGAGCATCAATTACTTTACCAACCAGGAAGACAACAGAGACAAAACAGACCCAATCCCTTCTGTGGTGGAGGCACTGTTGCCATCACACTGCCTTGTTACCCCACAACTCTTTTCACTTATTTGCACAGTGATATCCATTAACTGATGGAGGGGTTGCGTAGATTATAGAATTCAGTTACCTTCTTGACATTTGAGTTCAAAATTAGGTCTCTGGTTTTGGAGTTCTTGGTGGTCAAGGTTTTTAATTTGTAAGAGGGAGATTTTTGAAGTTTAAAAGTAAGTCCCCAGTAGCAGATGTAGCTCAAATGGTTGAGCACCTGCTTCCCATGTACAAGGTCTCAGGTTCAATCCCCTGCACCTCCTAAGAACAAACAAACAAATGAAAAAAAAACAACTCTCATTGGGGAGCAGATGTAGCTCAGTGGTCGGGCACCTGCTTACCATGTACGAGGTCCCAGGGTTGATCCCTGGTACCTCCTAAAAACAAACAAACAAAAACCAACTCTCGTTGGGGAGCAGATGTAGGTCAGTGGTTGAGCACCAGTTTCCCATGTAAAAGATCCCAGGTTCAATCCCTGCTACCACCTTTAAGTCCCAAAGAATGGATTGAAAAGAACACATATGAGAGCTTGATGACACTTTCCATAGAGAATGTATGAGGGCTGCCTAAGCCCCCTGAGAAGGGACCCTGTGCTCTAGACCATGGGTGAGTTTGGGGCTGGCTCATACTGGTAGCCAATTGTTAAATTTTCAGGAATTCTGTGAGATGGTCAGAGTTTGTAGATTGAAATTGGCCATGGTGGGAGTTTTCACACTGCTCAAAGCAGCAAATGCAACAAATTTGGTGGGAGTCTAAACTGTCACAACTCTGTGGAGGGAAATTTGGATTATCCATAAAAATTATAAAAGCATTTACCCTCTGTCCCACTGAATCCACTTCTGGGAAATTTTTCTTCACCCATACTAAGTGACATATGTCCAAGGTTTTCACTGCAGTTTTGTTTGTAATAAAGATTGGAAACAGCCAAGTGTCCATCAATAGGAGGCAGGTTGAATCAATAATGGAATATTCTGCAGCTAAACACAATGAAGGCACTCTTTACATAAGGAAATTTTAAAAAAGCAAGGTGCAAAATAGTGCACACAATATGCCTCATTTTATGTAAAAAGGGAGGAGAAGCAACATATATTCACATTAGGTTGTATTTTTAAAGGATTAACAAGAAACTAATAAAATGGAAGCAATCTGTCTTAAGGTATAGCCTTTTTATATCGTTTTGCTTCTATATAATGTGGTTATATGACCTACTGAAAAATAAGAAACAAGAAAGCCAGAGTTGCATTTGTGAACACCTGAGTTTGGGACTTGTAAAAATTTATTACCTGCTCTACCTGTATCCTCCACATCAAGGTGTTCAAGGGCTATTTGCTGATTTTGATCCTATTGCATCATTAATCTGACATTCTTCAATCCAATAAGAAGAGGCTGAGAACCTAGGCCATACCTGACATTGAACAGTCCAGCCAGACTCTCTGGGTTGTCTCTGAGAACCAATGTGGCCAGAGGAAAATAGCACTGGAGTCATAAGTACACAAGGGGGTTGAGAATCTTCCAGGATCCTCTCAATTAGCATGTGATTCTAGGTAGGTCACTGCTCCTCTCATGACTAAGCACAAAATGAACCCCATCCAGGTCCCTGGGACAGGATAAACTAATGGGGAAGAAATTGGAGGCAAAAAAAATCATGAAACAAAAACAAGGTGACTGAATTGCTGTAAGACAGAACTGGTCCCGGAACTGAAAAGTGTAAGGAAAATGGAGCACTGAGTGATGGAGAAAATTTAAACAAATCATAGGATGTGGGGTTAAAAGTATGCACAAAAACAAACAGAACAGATCGAGATTCTCAGAGAAGAAACAGAGTAAAAGAGGCTTTCTCCTGGAGGTAAAACAATTGCACATAACAGGGCAGTCTTAAAAACTGTACTGCGGGGGAGTGGATGTGGCTTAACCAATTGAGCATCTGCCTTCCACATGGGAGGTCCCAGGTTTGGCTCCTGGTGCCTCCTAAAGAAGACAAACAACAAACAGACAACAAGCAGACAATGAGCAAAAACAACAAGCAGACTAGGAGCAAAAACAATGAGCAAACAGACAAGGGAGCCATCTCAGGGGGTGGGGGTGGAATTGTGCTGCATATCTAGGGCAAGAATCAGGTGCACAAGAACTGAGAAAATCTGAGTTCTTAGTTAAACATAGGATTCTCTAAACATCCAGAATAATTTGGACCAAGTGTCAAAGAAGAGCCTTAACACAAAGCCAATCAACAATAAAACCTTAGGCAAGAGAGAGAGAATGACCTTCAGAGTTAACACATCAAAATAAGCAGATGCCCAGACATCAGCATAAGAATTACAAGGCATACTAAGAAACAGGAAGATACGGTTCAAAGGAACACATTAAAACTTAAGAGGACACACAGAATTTGGAACAACTAAATCAAAGAAATTCAAACAATTCTCCTATATCAATTCAAGGAGATGAAAGAAAATATGTATAGGAATAAACTAATGGTGGATATAGATCTAAATGATACTAAGAAGACAATGTGAAACATTAAGAAGTATTCAAAAGTTTAAAAAGAAACATAACAGAAATTTTGGGGATGAAAGGCACAATAATGGAGATAAAAACACATAAGAGGCCTACAACAGCAGATTTGAACAGGCAGAAGAAAGAATCAGGGAACTAGAAGAAAGACAGGACAATCAAGATCATACAATCAGAATAGATAGAGAAAAAATTGAGCAGTGCCTCGGGGACTGGAGTGACACCATGAAACACACAAAAATACATATGCATCATGGGTATCACAGAAGGAAAAGAGAAGGGAAAAGGGGCAGAAAGAATATTTGAAGAAATAATGGCCAAAAATTTCCCAACTCTTATGAAAGACATAAATATACATGTCCAAGAAGTGCAGCACACTCCAAACAGAATAAACCCTAAAAGATCTACTCCAAGATGCATACTAATCAGAATGTCAAATACTAAAGATAGAAAATTCTGAAAGCAGCAAGAGAAAAGAGATTCATCACATACAAGGGACTAAGTGCTGATTTCTCATTAGAAATCATGGAGGCGAGAAGGCAGTAGAATGATATATTTAAGGTACTGAAAGAAAAACTGCCAGCCAAAAATTCTTAACATGGCAAAACTGTCCTTCAAAAATGAGGGAGAGTATATTAGTCAGGGTTCTCTAGGGAAACAGAAGTGACAGGAAATATCTCTAAATACTATGAGATTTTATAAAATTGTCTCATGCAACTGTGGGGCTGCATGAGTCCGAATTCTATAGGGCAGGCCACAAGATAGGAACTTCAATGAAGGTCTTTGATGAATTCCCCCAGGAGAAGCTGGCTAGTTGAAGTAGAAATAAAAATTCTCTCTTCTGACTGCTGAAATCATTGCTTCTTTTAAAGCTTCCAACTGATTAGAAGAGACAATTCTCACTGCTGAAGGGAATTGCCTCAGTTTATTGTAGGTATAATCAGCCATAGATGCAATCAACTTACTGATGATTTAAGTCCATGAAATGTCCTCACAGTAACAATTAGGCTAGTGTTTGCTTGACCAAACAACTGGGCACCATTACCTGGCCAAGTTGGCACATGAAAGTAACCATCATAATCCACCCCTTGTCAACTTGGAAACCATACTCATCACCTTAAACCATAATTAATCCCTAAATAAAAAAACAATAACATTTTTTCACCTAAAAATACTCACCTGTTCTGCATAAAACTGGAAAATGCACTAAATCTCTCCAGAATAGGATGCAAGTCCTTGGATAATATTCACTCTTAAATGTGATAACTTAAATACTACAACATGAAACTAATACAACTTAGGTCATATAATAAGAGGGTAAGACAGGGAAGAAAACAAAGATATTTTGTTTCTGTACATATATAAACATACTCATAACAAAACAAGGAAGAAATATTCATAATCACTACAGTCCTCATTTCTGTAACTGGTCATGTGGTCAAGCTTCATATTTATCACTTTTAGACCACTATTCCTTTCCAATCAGCATACACCATGCAAGGTTGGGAATTTAGCTTCCTAACCATGGTGCCCCAAAATACATGTGGCAAACACTAGGAAAACTAAAGGGAGAAATAGACACCACTACAATAACTTCTAGAAACTTTAATATACCACTCTTAACAATAGATAGAGCATGTAGATAGAAGATCAATAAAGAAACAGAGAATTTGAATTATATGATAAATGAACTAGCTCTAACAGACATGTACAGAACATTGCACCCCAAAACAGCAGGATATACATTCTTCTCAAGTCCACATGGACCATTCCCCAGGATAGACCATATGTTGGGTCACAAAGCAAGTCTTAATAAATTCTAAAAGACTGAAATTATACAAAGTATCTTCTCTGACAACAATGGTATAAAGCTGGAAATCAATAATAGGCAGGGAACTGGAAAATATGGAAGTTAAATAACACACTCTTAAACAATCAGCGGGTCAAAGAAAAAATTACAAGGGAAATCAGTAAATATCTTGAGACAAATGAAAATGAGAATATAACATATCAAAATTTATGGGATACAGCAAAGGCAGTGCAAAGAGGGAAATTTATAGCCCTAAATGCTTACTTTAAAAGTGAAGGAAGAGTTAAAATCAAAGACCTAACTGGAAAATGTTGTATATACACAAAACAGAATATTATTCAGCCATAAAAATGAATGAAGTTCTGATTCATGTGTCAACATGGATTAACCTTGAAGACTTCATATTGAATGAAATAAGCTGGACACAAAAGGACAAATATTGTATTATTTCACTGATATGAAATAATTAGAATAAACAAACTCATACAGTCAGAATCTAGAGTATAGGTTATCAGGGACTGGGTGGGGGTAGGGAATAGGAAGTGAATGCTTAACTTGTACAGAATTTCTATTTGGTTTGATTGTAGAGTTTTGGTAATGGATGGTGGTGATGGTAGCAAAATATCGTGACTGTAATTAACAGCACTGAATTATATATGTGAATGTGGTTAAAAGGGGAAATTTTAGGTCATATATATGTTACTAGAATAAAAATTAAAAGGAGGGATCAATTGATGGACTGTTACAAAGCCATCAAGAAAGAAAAGGACTAGAAACAGGCAACTGGATTTGGCAATTAGAAGGTCACTGTTGATGTCTGAGAAAGCAAGGAATGACAATGTCTGAAAAGTGATGGAGGGGAATGAAGGGTAGGGAGGTAGGGACAGCAGAAGATATTTTAGAATAGAGAAAAACTGTAAATGTGTAGGGAGAGATAAGATCCAACAGTCATGGAATAAAATTGGGAAAGGGACCAGCTTAAAAAAGGGGAGAGGGGCTCCATGCAGGACTAGGGCCAACTGGAAGGCTCCCCTTACACCCACTGGGGACCTGCAGGAACCCTCCCCACTCTGACCGCAGCTGAGCCATGCTCTGCCAGAGGTGCCTCCTTTGCTGCAGAGGAGTTAGGGAGGTTGTCCCTGTCACAGTCCCCACCCCCAGTGTCTCTGCTTCTCGATGCCTCTGGAAACCAGGGTTTGTTCTGTCTGCAGGGAAATGTGTCCACCCTAGAGCTCTTTCCGGTCCCCTGCCAGGGTCAGCACTGCTTCTAAATGCCAGTATGCCGAGATGGTCAATAGCCTTGCGAGGCAGGACCCTGGGCAAGCATCACACAGCCTTGTCCTCATCTCACAACAATTCTGCACAATGCACTACTAGATCCATTTTACAGATGAGACACTGAAGCTCAAAGGGGTTTTAGCACAAAGTCTCAGGGCCAGTTAGTGGCAGAGCAAAGATTTGATTCCAGAACTCTCATTTCCAAATCAGGGAACTAAGGAAAGGCAACTGCCTTTTTCTCCCTTTGTTTGCTTGACCAACAGGATGATATGCCAAACTTTGTCCCAAGGCTTTGGGCTGCTGATCTGCTCCCTTGCCCCAGCCTAACCACTCACCCTCTAAATTCGAGACCAGCTCCACCCCCTCCATTGCGCATGGCAGGATTAGATTAGCAAAAGCCTTCACGAGATTGCCCCACTTGGCGCCAGCAACTAACTAAGAGCTGTCTTAGCACCTCCAAAGCACCTGCAAGCTCCAGCAAGATACGGAGCACATGGGTTAATCCAAAATATTTGCTGTGTTTTTTCCCCTTGCCTGTTACCTGAACCTGATTAAATTTTCAAGCTGCTCATTCTTGGTGCCAGCCAAGATCCAGCCTGCTGGTCATAGGGACGGTGAGGAGGTGGTTGGGAACCTTACTACAAGGATAAGTGGTTGATAAACACATCACTGTTAACAGGCTGTAACATAAAGTATCCAGGATCTGTACCAGGCACCACTCATCCTTGTCCACCGGACTGCTGGCACACAGGAGGGCCCAGCCAGGGTATGGCCACAGCAGGAGAGACATGGAGGCACAGCCCAGAGAGGCCCACAGGGAGGCTGCTTGGTGGCCATCATGGTGGTGGCTTCACCCTAGGGGCTGTTTGGCCATTGGCCCCTCACAGTCTCAGAAAGGGTCCTAAAGATTCTGTCACCCCACAGCCCACCAGCTCCCTCCCTCACAGTCTATGTTCCACCACCATTAAACTTCAAGTCCCATCAGCACTCCCTCCACTATATCTGAAGCCATCCATTTCTCCATTTCCAATGCCCACTTCTAGAGCAGAGTCCGGCAAGCTTTTTCTGTAAAGAACAGGTTAGTAAATATTTTAGCCTTCATGGGCCAAAAGGCAAATTGAGGATGTCATGTAGATACTTTTACAACAAAAGAGAAAACACATTTGCACACATTTTTATTGATGAAATTTAAAATATAACAATAACATTAATAATTAGTATAATTTTTTAAAAATACAGATCAACTAATGAGGGATAGATGGAATTCTTTCCTCATTTCATTTAATTGGAGTTCAAAGTTAGTATGCCCTGTCACCAAAACAATTGAGAATGTTCATCTGTAAAAACCATTCTTGCTTCTTACAGAAACAGCTGGATATTGAAACAGCCTCCCAGCAAATCTCCCAGCCTCCATTCTTGTCTCCCGACAGTTCATCCCCCACATGGAAGCCTGGCAGAGCTTGGTAAAGAGTATATAGGATTGTTATTCGTTAGCTTAGAAGCTTCCAATGACTTCCCATTGCCATTTTGGTCCTTGAAGTTGGAGTCTGATTTAGACATAGAGCTTCCTCAGAAAGCTCATAAGCCAAGGAGAAAGATAAACCCTACCACGACCACAACGATGCTCACACCTGCCTGAGGAAGGACTGAGCTGGACCCAGGGGCTAGGCGTGAAGAGGGCAGGCACAGGAGGGGGGGTGGGTGAAGCCAGATTCTTCTCAGGACAATTCACTGGCCCTGTGCATTGAATGGCCTGCAGCCACTGTTCTACCTGATACACCAAGAAGTAGCATGTTTGTGGGAAAATGTAAGAGGAAACAAGTCTGAGTCATGAAGTATCTGCAAGACATAATAATTTAGAGCCTAGCTCAATTACAAGTGGGCTGATAAGTACAATGGGACAGCATGGCTTATTATAAACTGCACTGAGCCAGGATCACTTTCACCTCTAACCTGCTGTGCAACCTTGGCCAAGTCACTAACTTTCTGGGCTTCTGTCTCTTCAAGAGTAAAAAGTCAGGGGGTTGGATGATACCTTAGGATGGTCATCCCTCAAAGTGCTGTTAACCAGAATGACACATGGAGCTTAAAAAAATAAATATTCCTGAGCCCCACCCAGAATTTACTGGATCAGAAACCAAAGGCAATAAAATGTGTGTGTGTACGTGTGTGTGCGCTGCAGAGTTTAGGGATCCCCAAGACCACCCTCACTTCTGACACCAATTGCAGGTTTGGGGTCCCCAAGACCACCTCCATGTTTGATAAGTCACTAGAAGTGTTCACAGAACTCACTGAAAGCGATTATCCTTATAGTTACAGTTTATTACAGTAAAAGGATACAGATTAAAATCAGTCAAGGGACGAGACATGGGGCTGTGTCCAGGAGAGTTCCACATGCGGAGCTGCCAGTTGTCTTCCCCTGGTGGAGCTGTGGACAGCACAGGGCTACCTTCTCACAATAACTATGTATGGAATATGCACAGAGTATTGCCAACCAGGGAAGCTCACCTGAGCCTTGGTGTCTAGAATATTTATTGGGGCTCAGTCACATAGATAGATATGGTTGACCACCTGCATACTGGCCTCAGTCTCCAGCCCCTCTGGAGGTCAAGCTGATACTGCATGCCCAAGCCTCCCACCATAAATCACACTGGGAGGCTGTCCATGTGGCCCAAGGCTCCCCAGGTAAACAAATACACTCTTATCAGGCAAGGCATCCTAAGGGCTTAGAGTTGAGGCAAAGGCAAGACCTTGCTTTGGATAAGGTTAATTACTACAGATATTTGATGATTAGACACATTTTTAAAAACAGGCCCTGGGCCTTTCTAGCTCCAAGTGACTAATATCATGCCTAAAAATTCTTTATTTTATACAATCTAATGATAACCGTATATTCATAAATAATTTCTAAGCCTAGAAATTGAAACCACATGAAGGAATCCTTATAGCTCATCTCTGAAGTTTAAGAAAGCTACTAATGAACAAGGTCTAGATTATGAGAAAGACTTTAAACAATTTGTAAAGCACTTCATAGTCTACCATTTTCTCTTACCATCTTTATGCTCAAACAAACCAGAGATTAACAACCCAGTTTACAAAAGAGACCCACAGAGGTTGTAGCTTTTCCAGCATCACATAGCTATTAATATTCAATTTGGGGTTTGACCCCAGACTTCCAAACTTTGAGTGCAGAGCTTGTTTCATCAAGTAACTAATTGCTTTGAACATTATTTTTCAAGGAGAATTGGTTAGACCAGTATAAATTACTGCAAATCCCAACTCGTAGACCCCAAATCAATGACTTTATAGTTACATCAGTGACTGGAACATGAGAAATCATACTTCTTTTAAAATTTCCTGTCCTACATATTTTTACTGAGAACATGTTCTACTTGATTGGGGTTACAAGGTTCCTGCTTATTTATACAAGCAAAAATAGAGATTTTCAGCTCGACTTCTTTTTATCATTACTTTATACAGGGAAAGAACAGCCAAGAACAGCTCCTGGACTCAATGATTTCCCTTTACCACCGCTGGGCAGAGAGGACAGTATGAGATAATAAGGATAACACAAATTACATGCACTCATTTGTTCATGCGTTCATTCAGTAGACATCTGTGAGATTGCAGTACCATTCTCTGACAAATTACCTTCTTCATCGATCTCTCAATAAGTATATGAAGAAGAGAAGTGAGGAGACAAGTGTGACCCCTCTAACCATGGAGAACACAGTGGTAGTGGAGGCATGTCAAGGCTGAGCCACTTGGCAGTTTTCAATCCCACCATCGAACACCGGTACTTCTAATTTCACACTCCGGTAGCTTCCTCCATACCAAACTACCTCTATGAGGGCAGCCTGTCAGCAGGAGGGTTGGCATCTTTTGCTTCATCAACACCAAATCCTCATGCAGAGTATTGAGGGCTTCCCACTTGTCAGAAGCAGGGCAGATGAAGGCTGAAGATGACCGAGGGTTAGTAAGAGATGGTGTGGGTGAGGCAGTTGTTGGAGGCACTTCCCATCACATCTTATTTTATCACGAACCTCAAAAGAGTCTTAATTAAACCTTGGTATGCCATGTAAGGCATTATCCCTTTGTCATGTAGGCTTCAAGTCACGTCCACACTTTCCCCATCTCTGCCTCCACTGGAACAACTGGCTCAGAGAAAGAAGGTCTGCCTGGATGCCCCAAAAAGGTCCTGGAGTCTTCTTATGTTTCAATAAAGTATCAGTTCTCAACCTTGGCTGCACATCAGAATAACCTGGGGAGCTCTACTAAGTACTAATATCTGATGGAACCCCAAAAGATGCCAATTCAAGCGGACCAGGCTGTGATATGGCCATCAGGATTTCTAAAAGCTCCTCAGTTGTGCTAACATGCAAACAGCATGGGGACCTCTGCTTTCAGCCTTCTATAAGCCAACGCCTTGTAAGTCTGGAGGCTCCAGCAGTAAGTAAGGGGAGAGATTAAGGCTTTTATCCATGTGGGAAGGCAGAAAATAGGGTTAAATGAATGAGGTCTCTTTACATTTCCATCTCTCCAGATGATCATCAACTTTCCATGGCTCTCCAGAGTTTAATCATCCCTCCAAATTTCTGTGTTATGTGCTTCCTTGAGTAGGGGAAGTGATGCACATGAAAACACACCCTACTAATTGGAAAATAATTAAAACCTCCTCGATTCAATTTAATGAACAGCTATTTTTAAAACATAATGGTTGGCTTGTTGGTCCGCAAGGCAGAATATAGCAGTATATTTTTTTTCAAATATGCATGTAAGTCAGAAGCTGCCTGAACACGAGGTATTCATTGTACATATGTTAAAGAGTTCCAAGTCTTTCAAATAGATTTTCAAGAGATTTAGGCCTGTATTAGTTCCCTAAGCCTGTTGTAACAAATCACCAAAAACTTAATGGCTCAAAACAATACAAATTTATTCTCTTACAGTCCTGGAGGTAAGAAGTCTGAAATGGGACTCAGTGGGATAAAATCAAGGTGTCAGTAGGGCTGCATTCTCTACTGGAGGTTCTAGGGGGAAATCCATGTCCTTGCCTTTTCCAGTTTCTAAAGACTGCCCACATTCTGTGACTCCTGGCCCATTCCTTGGTCTTCAAAGCCAGCGACGGCCTGTCAAGCTTTTCTCACAGTGCCACCTCTTTGGTTCTGACTCTCATGCCTCATTCTTCCCCATTTAAGTACCCTTGTGACTACATTGGGCCCTCCTGGATAATCCAGGATAATCAGTTTATCTTAATGTCAGCCAATCAGACACCCTAAGAACATCTTCAAATTCCCCCTTGATACGCAACAAAATATATTCACAGTTCCAGGGATTGACATGAACATCTTTGGAGGCCATTATTCTATCTACTACAGCACCCAAAGGAATGGATGACAAATTGTTCTAAGGGCATAAATGGTGTTAAAGCCTTTCTTAGCTGAAGCAAGAAATAAAAGAACATATTTCCAAAGTAGAACTCACATGGCATCCATGTAAATCATGGATAGGGCCAGTCCATTCTGAAGGTGATATAAGAGCTTTAGCTTAATACCATCTGATCCTGGAGGAGGTATCAGTCGCAATCTTCATTTGTGCCTAGAGTTGTGAAAAAGGAACGTGACTGTTTGTATTTATATGGAAGATTCTAAGAGGCCCCCTGTTGGGACTGTTTCTAGCTGCCTGTGTTTCTATATGTGTCCCCATGTGTGTGTCTTTCTCTTGGTCTCTGGGTCTGCCTCTGCCTGTGTGTGCATGCTGCTTTATGGACATACATGTGTAGACATAGGACAGTGTCCTTCTTGCCCTGTCAATAATCTTTCTCTCTATATCTTTTCCCTCATTTTCCTTCCTAGCCTTTTCCATTTCTTTCCCATTTTGTGTCTCTTTCTCCATCTTTCCTAATTCCATTTATTCCCACTCTCTCCCTCTATCTGTCCCTTTCTCTTATGTAACCCCAATATTAAACCTAAACTATATATATTTTATTATTTCTTGTAATTATTAAATGGAGTTTTCTGTTCTACATTGTTAACCCAAAAAGTGGGTAACATTGTCTGTCACCTTTTTTCTCAAACCCAGAACACTTTAGTAAGTGGTTTTCTAATTATGCAGACCTCAGTTGATTTTTTTTTTCCTTCTAGCTCAAGGACCCTTCATAGGAGCAACATGTTGTAAATGAAGGCAAAGCATTTGTAATGAGTGCTCAAAGGGTCTTTTTCACTTTATCCTCCAAAATCCTTTTGCCAAGCCACAAATGAACCCATTGGATGGGGTTGGCAGAAAGGCCTTCAAAGGTACCCTTGCATCAGGTTTTGTTATTCTTAACTTCTCTTTGCTTTCCAGAGCCTGATGTGGCAGGAGGCAGGTACCCACTGGTCCCTCACAAAGATTCACTGACAGCATTCCAGGACATGAGAGCTCCCGGAAACGTCCATGGCCCTGCCGCCTGCCTCCTCCTTCTTCAAGGCCAGGTGTGACCACAGCACTTGGGAGCTTGAGAAGAAGGTGTCCCTCAGCTGCTGGGTTGTGCTACACTGTGAAGAGGCAAGGCCTGGGGGCCACCTGCAATCTGGAGCCATTGGCCAGTCCACAGTGTGGGAGCCACTAATTCCAAACCAGCTCAGCTCGGGCCTGCAAACACCTCCCTAGCTCAGTGCCACCAGCTTTGTTGACTATCGGTTCACTGCAGTTTCTCACCCAGAAGAAACCTCTGCCCAAACCCCTCTCCTTGAACTCTGTTTCCCCAGGATGGGGATTCTGGATCTTAGTTCTCACTCTCTTGACTTCATCTAATCTGAATTTTTGCTGTTTTCCACTGTAAAACACCTTCTGGTCAGATAAGTCGGAATCTTTCTTCTTTTCTCTGCCTTTTACCTTTCTGTTTTCTCCTCCTCCTCCTCTTCTGCTTCTTAAAGCCCTAATCACTCTTTCATTTCTGCCCTTTCCAGCTCTCTTTCTTTGTCTCCTCCTTTTTTACCCTCTTCTTGTCTTTCTTCCTTTCTTCATTGTTTTCTTTTCCCTTCTTTTTCTCTCACTTCTTTCCCTTTTCCTTGTCTCCTTCTCCATCTCTTTCCTTTGTTCCCCTCCCCTACTCCCCCTTCCTCATCTCTCTCCTTTTTCTCTCTTCCCTGTTAAGTATCCTTTAAGATTTTCCAAACAGCAGATAAGGACCCACTTACTCTGGGACAAACTATGACAAAGAGAGCTGAGGTAGCTTGGCACCCCAGAAGCCAGGTCAGGGAAGACTAGGTGTCACCAACCAAAGGTTACTGTGAATCCACCAGACATGAGTCACCGTGCGGAACCCTGCAGCAAATGGAGGGAAACATGGGACATGTTGCTTGTGCTCTGAAGCCTGGCATTAAGTTAGGGAGATAAGACATGTCCACCTGGGCAGGTGGAAGACAGGGCAGAACATGAGGTGCTCAACAGAAAACAGGCAGAGTTCAAATAGTTGTTCATAGGTCTGTGGTTTAGAACTTGTACTCAATGTAGTGTATATTCCTATAAAACAATATTCTGAGTAGAGGACAGTTTGCTTGACTAGCTCATAAAAGCCAATGTAACCTATGACATATTTAAAGCAGAACACTCAAAGTGCTTTTCCAGGTACCTACCTAGACAGTATTGTTTACCTATGCAGGAAAATTAGTTTCTGATTCTAACTGGTTAAGAGAACATTCCCTTTTTCCTACCACCACCACTGGTAGGCTAAGGGTGGGAGCTGTGGGGCAGAAGGGGCACTATAAACTCACTAAAGTGCTGAGTGTGCATCAGAGGGTGTACCTCTCTAGGACAACCATTTCTAGATGGTTTAAACTGGGAAATGAGTTTAGGTGTGCTGGGTTGTTCATCAGTGATGCATTATGAGGTCAGAGCCCACTCTTTTAACCTAGTTGCCAGCTGTGTGGAGCAGCAGGATGGTTTGAGAAGGAGGTAGGAACATGGATCTACAAGGACCAGCAGGCAGAGGTGGGAAATGGCATTAACAGGGTATGGGCAAAAAAGGGCACTGAGCATCAGGGACTCCAGAGGAGTGGTTGCTTTTGACGAAATAAAACCAAGAGTTCCAACACAGAGCTCAGGAAGAAGAAGCTGGAAAGGTAATGGGAACACATGGTGGGAGTGGAGAGGGCGGGGGCAACCAGCTGGAGAGAACTTTGAGAACCAGGCTAAGGATTTTGAACTTTTCCCCTGAGTCAAAGTGTGGGCACAACCCATTGGTGAATCATGAAATAAAGGTAGTAGAGCACCACCTGAATTATTTTTAATGAAAAGGAATGGATTGGAACAGAACAGAATGGAACAGAATGGAATGGAATGAAGTAGAATAGGATCGAAAATGTCAGAGTGGTTGTCACATAAGAAAAGTAAATATTATTTCATGAATCTTGTCTTGTGTTTAAGTATGTATCTATGTACATATATGTAGGCATAAAACATGTATATATGTACATACTTGGGTCAAATTGTAAAATGAATTTCTTTACTGTGGATTTTTGAGTAGAGAAATGCCATGTTGTCATGGATGTTTCGAGATGAATCTAGCCATGATTTTTGGGATTGATATCCTTCACAAAAGAATGGATGAATAAATTGTGGTCTACAATGGAATACTATACAACAATGAGAATGAACAAACTACTGATACACATACTCCATGGATGAATATCATAGACACAATGTTAAGCAAAAGAAGTAAAACACACTAAAAGTAGATATTGTATGTTTCCATTTATATGAGCTCAAGAACAGACAAAACTGATCTAAACTAAGGATATTGAGTAGACACATGGATGTAGAGTCTAGAAGATAGGTTACTAAGAGATAGAAAGGGAGTAGAGAGTGGTAAGGCGATGCTCAATCTGGGCAGAATCTATGATAAGGTGAATGGTGGCAGTTTGGGAGTGGACGGGAATGAGGATGGTACAGTGAAATGAGTTGGGTTGACGTTGCTGGAGTGGGAGTGGGAGTGGGATTGGGGGTGTGTGTTGGGTAATCCATAGAACTTGGGGGAGGGCTGGAGGAAGGAAGAGTTGAGTGTGTTGTTTGGTGAACTCTGGTGAGGCGGAGGACTATAATTAAGAAAACTATGGTGGAAGTGTTCTTGAAGGATCTATGGCAGTGGGTGTCACTGGTGCAGGGGTTGGTAGTAGGGGGATGTGTGGGGAGGGGTGCACCTGGGACATGCTGCTATGGAAAATGAATGTGTTTATGTTGTCACAGGGTGTTTTCTCAGTGGGTAGAAGCCTACACAATAACCAACAAAATATTAAACTTCCATTCTGGGGGGTTCTGCTATTGTCTCAAATATATTATATAAGCAGTACCTAATTTTAAAAAAACAGACTAATATGCCAAGCTTTTGATATTAATGCTTTTACTTATGAACCTTATTCTTGTAAAAGTGAAACTTGGCCTAATAACAACTAATGTCTAAGAGTTACCTCATGAAAACTTCCCTGTTACTCAAATGTGGCCTTTTTCTAAGCCAAAGCAAATAAACTCACTACCTTCCCCCCAATGTGGGACATGACTCCTGGGGATGAGCCTCCCTGGATTACTACCAAGCACTAACTAGTGATACATTTGGAAAAAGACCTTGACCAAAAGGGGGAAACAGTAAATACAAGAGAGTTTTTATGGCTAAGAAATTTCAAAGTGAATGGGGAGGTCATTTCAGAGGTTACACTTATGTACCTCTCAAGCAGATCTCACTAACTGCCACAGTAAACAAAGACTTAAACAGGGTGCTCCTGCAGGCTCTAAAAATGTCCAGACACTACAGGCAAGCCACATAATCTTATGAAATCAGCACCCCATTTGTGGGCCTTATCCTGGAATATACGATAATCTGTTTCCCCAGTATAACACAGTTAGACTCCTTTGTAATTTTGCTGCTCATAATTCTTCTACCCCTTTTATTTGAACCTATGATTAGCACTATTCCCATTAAATATACGTCTCAGAGATGTAAATCTTCAGCCTGTTCACCTGCCGATTGAGCCCTGAATCTCAGCAGAGTTGCGACCAATACCTACTTTCCAGTCCATTGCATTCATCCAGGACAACTAACGAAAATAATGACCATGGACAAGTCCCATCCCAAACAACAAAGAGTATCTACAACTGCAAGCAAAACAGTTCCTTCCATCTGCCTCATAAGATCTAAGCCCCTTCCCAATCTGAAGCGGAGCAGGCAACATCATCCCAAAAGCATCAAAATTGAGGAATGAACAAACATAAAGGGGTGTTTTAGTTTGCCAAAGGGCTACCGATGCAAAGTACCAGAATGTGTTGACTTTTATAAAAGGTGTTTATTTGGAGTAAAAACTTACATTCCCAAGGCCATGAAAAGTCCAACTCAAGGCACCACAAGAAGTGCTTTCTCATCAAAGTCAGCTGCCACATGTTGAAGCAAGATAGTGGGCATCTCTGCCTGGTCTTTCCTTCCCTGCCCAGCTTTCTCTCTCAGGCTCAGCTGCTCTGCTTTCTTCCCAATTTCAGCTGCAAGCTGGCATAGGGCTTATCTATATCAGTTTTGGCTGTTCCGCTCTCTTCCCAAGTTCAGCTGTAGGCTATCAGGCATACAACAGGGCTGGTCTCATTTTCCATCAGAATATACCATGCAGAACTGGGTGGGAGAGAGTGTGGTCTATGATGTGAACTGTGGTCCATGCTCGGTGGCAAGGCCCCAGGATGTGTATATCCATTGCGGGTGTTGTGCCACACGGATGAGGAATGGTGGTGTGGGATGTTGTTGGTGTGGGAGGTGGGGAACATGGGAATCCCTGTAATTTCTGAGTAATATTTAGGTAATCTAAGCACCTTTAAAAAAAATATATATATATATATATATATAT